>JANHZU010004032.1:104663-121873 GCA_032468055.1 Acrochordus granulatus | reverse complement strand
CACCCCCCCAAAGGGACTGCGGATTAAAAATACAAGAAAATAATTGGCACGAAGTACAGCAGCTACGGATAGGAAAGGGACGAAACTGCTGGACTCGGAGGGTAACACGAGAACGGCAATGAATCCGCGGGGGCAAAGAAGCTGGGCGCAAACCGCCGTCCTTGGCCGGGGAAGGCGGAGGGAGCGGGCTGGGCTCGCCGGCGCCGCGGGAAGACCGCCGGGAACAGGAGGCCTCGGACGGCGAAGGCACCGTCGGGATACGGGGTAAGCCGGCCGCCGTGACTGCGGAAGACGGCGGGGGAGCCCGAGAGGTCGATACTTGCGGCACCGTCCCGGCGCGGCTTAGACAGGGCGGAAGCCTCCGCCGCCGCCGCGTCCCTCGCCCAAGTCCAACCCGGGTCGGGAGCAGCGAGCAGACGAGGCAGCCTAGAGCGTCGCGCACCGTCAGGAGGACCTGGCTTTCGACGGCGAGGAGAGAAGGGGCGGCGGCGGACGACCTCAGACTTTACGGCTGATGGATGAGCGCCGCACGGGCGAGCGACGGGACCGTGAATGGATTTTTTTACCTCACGGGTGGGCCAGAGCGACCGCTGTTTTCCTTCCTCAAAAGAGGGAAGTAACTTAGATTTTAAGGAAGCCAAGCTCGGGCAGCCGCCTATCCGCCAGCCTTCCCTCGCCCGCTTTCCCTAGAGGCGAGGTGTTCATTCTAACGTATGTCAAGCATTGGAAATGATTTGAAAACGCTGAGCGGTTTCAAAACTTGCCACACCGACGCCAATTCAGTCCGTGGTCTGAACGTTAAGCGTCGGCCGCAGTCGGCTAACTCCTTCCATGGGTCGGGCAACCTCTTCGGGCTGCAGTCGCCGCTCGAGACTTCGTCTTGCGCCCCACCCGGGGTCGGAGAGGAGGCATCCTGCGTCTGCGGTTGGCGGAACGCACTGTCACGCACCGACTGCTAGGCTCGGCCGCAGCAGTAAACGCCGTTCCCGCTCCAGTGCCGCGCCTAAACCCTCGCCCCCCACGCCGAGCTTTGGCTGAGCGTTTCACATCTTCGCGACAGGGACGCGTCGTTCCCCGACAGGTAGGGAAACACCCCGCGGGCCGTTCGCGTCATACCTCTGTGTCCACCAGGGGGAGCTGCGCGCCTCTAACTCAGCCCGCCACGGTCCGAGCCGATGGCGGCGGCTCCGAAAGAGGGGTCCGTCTCTACTACTGCGTGCGCAAACAGATGGTCAGTGCCGGTATAACCAGATAGTGCGGCCAATACAAAGAATGCCGGGAGTCGTAGTTCAGAACCTCAGCAATGCTTTGGGTCGCCCCCTCCAAGCCTGCGGGGTGTGCATCTCATCTCCCCAGCGCAGAGTTTAATTTCAGCCTGGTATCGCCTGCAGCATGACTCAGAACTCCGTAATTCGATGCTAGAATAGATCAAAATACTGTAATAGAAATGGCCCACTTCTTCCCATCTAGCCAGCATGTAATCCAATAGTACAGAAAAATAAACTGCAAAAATCTCTCTCCAAGCAACAATCCAAAGAATGGGAGCAACTATTTGCCCCTCTCTCCAAGTTTCTCCTTTTTTCTCTGCTTTCAGAATGACTATCTGTATATAAGTTTGAAAGACCATACAATTAACTGGATTTAGTCTTCCTTTCTGAGGCTGGAGTGGTGGCCAAGTGCCAACCTTAGGTTCATTTACTTAGTACAATGAGCCAATTATTCATGCAGAATCAAGGAAAGTGGAATTCAAGCACTTTATTTCTGCGCAAAAATAAAGGGGCACCTCACTAATAACTGCAGCACAAACAATGGATCCCTGAATCATGTTTATATTAAGCTTTTATACTGTCTAAGGAAGCAGAAAACTATAATCCATTCATTGGTTACTTGCCTAGTTTTACTTGCTGCAAGCACAGTTCCATGTAGCATGTTGCATCCCATAATATTCTTAACTTGATCTCTATAATGCTTATCAAAATATTCAGGAGTTGTACTTTTAGTATGTTAATGATAAACTTTGTTCACCTTCGGACCCTTGTCCAGACCCCTTGCCCACAGCTTAAGTTGAATGTCACATGAGAAAAATCCAGTCCAGATGCCTGTTTTTTAAACTTTGTTGCGATGCAATTACCCTGGACGAGTGAGAGTCTTCACAGACACATCACCTTTCCTTATTCCGGTAATGGGTTCACTTGCAAAGCTTCCTAGAAAATGCTTCCGAACGACATCCCTTTATTTTACTAACAACTACTATATATGGTCTATGCCCTCAGTATCTTTTGACAAGCATCTGCAAGCAAGTATATATGTGTATCTGATCTTGTTAAACTACATCTCTTCACTTTTATTATCATCTATATGTGATCTACGCCTTCAGGATCTTTTGGCAAGCATCTGTTTATCTACCCTAAATTGTGGAGTTCCAATGAGTAAGATGATTCAATCCAGGGTCACTTACAGTCATGTAAAAAGGAATATACATCCTCTTTGAGTTCTGTGGTTTATGTATCAGGACAAAGTAAAAATCATCTGGTCTTAAATTAACCAGTAAAAATCATATGGTCCTTAGCAGTTCTTAAAAGTACGTAAATACACCCTCAGATGAACAACAACACATGACATATTGCAGCATGTCATCATTTATTTTACAAAAAGAAACCCAAAACAGAGAAGCCACCTGTGAAAAACTATGCATATCTTATGATTCAATAGCTTGTAAAACCACCTTTAGCACCATAACTTGAAGTAATCATTTTCTGTATGACTTTATCAATCTCTCACATCTTTGCAGAGGAATTTTGGCATGTTCTTCTTTACAACATTGCTTCCGTTCATTGTGGTTTGTGTACATTTGTTTATGCACAGTTTTCTTGACTTCCTACCACTGCTTTTCAATCAGGTTGAGGTCTGGACTTTGACTGGGCTATTGCAACAGCTTAATTCTTTTATTTTTCAGCCATTCTGTTGTAGATTTGCTGGTTTGCTTGGGATCATTGTCTTGTTGTTGTTGGCCAAGCTTTAGCTGTCAGACAGATGGCCTCACATTTGACTCTAAATACTTTGGTATCCAGAATTGTTATGGTCGACTCAATGACCAGAAGGTGCCAAGATCCTTTAGCTGCAAAACAAGCCCAAATTGTCACCCCTCCACCAAACTGCCTGATATTTGGTATGAGATGTTGTGCTGATATGCTGTGTTTGGTTTTCACCAAACATGGTGCTGTGCATTATAGCCAAACGTCTCCACTTTAGTCTTGTCTGTCCAAAGGACAGAGTTCCAGAAGTCTTGTGATTTCTTCAGATTCAGCTTTGCAAACCTAAGCTGTGCTGCCATGTTCTTCTTAGAGAGAAGAGGCTTTTTTCTGGCAACCCTCCCAAACAAACCATACAATCAAGTACAAACTGTACTTGTTCAGTCTTTTTCTAATTGTACTGTCATGAACTTTAACATTTCCCATGCTAACTGAGGCCTCTAGAGTCTGAGATGTAACTCTTGGATTTTTTGCAATTTCTCTGAGCATTGCACGGTCTGACCTTGGGGTAAATTTGCTAGGAAATCTATTCCTGGGAAGATTGGCTACTGTCTTGAATGTTTTCCACTTACGAATAATTTTCCTTACTGTAGAATGATGGACTTTGGAAATGGCCTTATAATTTTCCCAGGCTGTTGGTCAGCAACAATTGTTTCTCTAAGATTATTGCTGATATCTTTACTCTTTGGCATTGTGTTAACACATACCTCAGTGCTCGAGACCAGAAAACTCTTAAAACTTTTGCTTTTATAGAAGTAGTCACAATTGCTGTTGATCAGTTGATCAAGGGGACTTGATTAGCAGCACCTGACTGCTACTTAGCCTCTTCATACCTATGGAAGCAGTAAGGAGGGAGTTAGTTTTTCACACATGGCTTCTCCATTTTGGCTTTCTTTTTGTAAAAGAAAGTTGTTGTTCATCTGAGATTGTATTTACCTACTTTTAAGAACTGCTAAGGACCAGATGATTTTTACTATATACTGATATGTAAACTTTAGAACCCAAAGAGGGGGTACTTTCTTTTTCACATGAGTATGGCACAGCTCCAACTGAAGCTCCTTCATAAGCTAATATTAAAATACCAGGTCTTCAGGAGGAAGGCCTTTTGCCTTTCATATATAGACACCAAGACATCATATGTGACAGTCCTCAGATGGTGGATCTTCAGGTGTTGTTGGTTTGGGAGCAAGGCATCTGGTGAGCTGCAAAGAGAACTACAAATAAATAAATTATTCTACTTAGCATCTAATGGCCATTACACTCAGTGATTATATTAAGATCTCTAAAGCATAAATTTACTTCTTTACTCCTGTCATAATGATCTTTTGAATTCCAAACTAATTTTTCTGTGGTCACACCCTGGTAACTTATCATCAGGTAAGGTAATATCTAAACATTCCTTTCTTAAATATCTGGCTTTAGACCAAAGAATGTTTCCAGAACAAAACATGTAGTTTGAGATGTATGAGGCAAGTTGTTATGTACATTTGTAATATCTCACATTCTCTCCTAAGTATCCTAGACAAACTGTCTAGATAAGGTATCCTTCTACATAAATTTCAAAGCACTATTAAACAGCTGGTAAGATCACTCACACAAATGTTGTATCTCACCCCCAACAGTTGATTTTGCAAGGAACACTAGGGAGGGGTAAATAAAACTCACCCACACCAACCTTTGAAGCTAGTCCTTCCTGCTTGCCCGAAACTATTTTGAAGGAAAGTACTATAACTCTTGATGCTAGAAGACAGTATCAAGGAATGCATTCCTAAGAAAAGAAGAGAGGCTGTCAGCAAGAACCTATGCCTTTCATTTCAGATGTTTTGAACTTCAGCCCCTTAATTCCCAGATAAGTCCAACACATCTGAAAGTAGTTTGGAAGAGATTGCTATGTTGACATTTACAAACATCAGTGGCATTTTCTATGTTGCAAGAAAACATCAAAAAGACTCCAAAGATAAAACACCTGGCCCTAGGAAAAAAAAAGATGGCTCATATGAATACTATTTTAACTCTGTGTGATGACAAACAGAAATACTCAGAGATTTCATCAGGATTCACAGCATAATACACCCAGCTCCAACTAAAACATTTGTCAAATAATTGACATGAAATTTTCCAACACAGATGGAACAGTACATGAACATACACAAATAATGTTGTTTTGCCAGTCGCTACATTGGGCTGTCACTTAAATCAATTTGTGCTAGCAAAATATTTTTCCTTTAAAGGGAGGGAATCCCCATGTCCTTGAATGCTGTTAAAATAAGGTACGTTCGTACTTTTCTGCTCCATATGTCTTTTTAGTATTAAAGTTATTGTTTATAGAGCCAGTTTAGTCTAGTGGTTAAGGCACCAGGCTAGAAGCCAGGGGACTGAGTTCTGGTACTGCCTTAGGCATGAAAGCCAGCTGGATGACTTTGAGCCAATCACTTTCTCTCAGCCCAACTCACCTCACAGGGTTTTTGCTTGTGACAAGAGTATTGTGTGTGTTTGCCATCTTATTATAAAAATAGTAAAAATAAGATATAAGTAAATACATACACACACATACACTCCAGAAAGTGCCTAAGAAATTACACAAAACAATATCTGGCCCAAACTCTACAGATTTTTTCCAATACTTTACATATGCCAAATTTTAAAGATTAACAAGGAGGCCTTTTAAAATAAATAAATAAATCAGACCTCATCGTAACCTAAAATTAATTTTTCCTCTAAAATAAGGCTGCTGCCTTATTTTATCCCAAATTCACTTAGCAGAATATGCTTATTCTTTTCTTTAATGTAAATTTGAAATAAATACTTTTCAAGTACCATATGCAAACAAGCCAAATAATTCCCAGAAAAAAAATATGTAGCTAGAGGCCAAGCATCATGACAGAGTGAGAGAAAAACAACGAAACCTTGGATTTGTTATTCCTCGTTGTTCATTAATTATTTCTAAACTATTAGAATCCTTCAGAATGACAAGTTTGAAAATGTCAGGTGAGTTTGCCTTCAATTCTGAATGAAATAAAGTTTTAATTATAAGCTTATGAATTTAAAGAATCTGAAATAAAAAACTAAGTTTTTGATTTTAGAAATGTATAAAGGAACTAATAAAATGACAGATAAAATTGGAATACTGAAATGATTATGATAAGATTTTGGAATTCATTATAAACAATAGCTTTCTGTAAGAAACAGATTCTATTTTGGTTTTTGCAAGACACAACAAAGATAAGCAATTTCATTATTTCAAAAACTGCACACTAGATGGGACTATAACTTTTAGGTAGAGTAAAGATTTGCAAGCTTGTAAAATGTTGCAAAATGTTATAATAATATTAAAGGATACTTTTGAAGAATGGAATCATTAAATAATAGGCACAATAACCACAATGTTAGTAATAATGTCTACTTCTATGGATAAACTACAGTAAATCCAAAAGATATTATTGAAGAAATGACAAATGTAGAACAAATTTTATTTGGCAAGATAGAGATGGTATTGAAAGTGGATTTACAACTGACAGGCCAAGAGAATGTCTTGTTTCACTGAATCTATTTAAGAAATTGGCTGAGGTTTTAAAATTTAAAAGGAAAATACATATGACAAACCAAGACAGTGACTTTTTCAGTTTATTTAAGAACTCAGTGTGATGGAAGAAAGAAGAAATGAAGAGAATTCAAATTCTATATCAATATTTGAATGAATTAAAGGTTAAAAGAAAGGAATACAAGGCTTATTGGATGAAAATTAAAAACAAGATACATTATTTCTGGCAAACCATTATAGACTTTCTACTGACACAAGGAATGAAAAGATAATGCTTTATGGATTTATTTATATATTTATATATAAGAGATGGGATGAAGAAGTAAATGTTTGTAAACTTATTGGGTTTAAAGAGTCATTAAATTTACTTATACTTCTCCTGATGAAGGTTGGAAATTATTTATTGATATATTTCTTTTTCTTTAATATATCCTTTTTCTTTTACTTTTACTTCTTTTCTCTCTCTCTCTCTCTCACATACACATAAATATAGGAAGAGTTTGGAAAATACATGGGAGATAGGCCAGGAACTTATCCCACAAATACATTCTGACCCAGGAGCTTAACTTCAAGACCTTACTTAATCAACATGGTGAAAGGAAAATACCAGCTTCCTTGGAGGTAAGCCTCATTATCAGAGAGGGAGTAGTTTCATACTCTGTATGAATGAGCCTGAACAGCTAGAAGGGTGGCGAAGAGGGATTTTGAAGGACAGAAAAATAAAAAATGAGGGAAATAGTAAACTTAAACTGCTTACAGAGATAAAAGGCAAGAAGAAACCTGCTGGACTTCTCACCAAACCCCTTCAAGAAATCTAGCCTTGAAAGAGCTCACTTCTATGGCAGAAAACTGAATAGTTCCATCAAAGACAAATATTATGTAGGAAGCAAAGGAGCTAGTTACTTAAAATAAAAAGACTCTCTAAACTTTCTCAGCTAAGACTGGTATATTCCCAGCTTGCCTACTGCTACTGTCGCAATGGCTTATCTCTTTAATTAGACATTGCAGATAGACTTTGCAGTTTGATTTACTAGTTTAACAAACTGAAGCTTTCAAAGGAGGCATTACTTCCTTTAAAACTCTGATCCTAACTGTTTATAGGGACAGTTGTATATAAATTAATTTTTGTCATTTTTTTAAACTGCCCCTCTCCCTCACAGAAACTGATGAGTCCTCCTACTCCTTTGGCCCAGAGACTTCCTTCCTACATTTGTTTTCTCTATAAAGGGGTCAGCTCCACTGTCAACATACCTGGAAAAGGCAATTGGTAATATATGGCTGCCTTCAAAGCTGTGATAAAATCATCTGGGATTGAAAATATGAGCAGAAGTCCAGGACATCATGGACTTTGAAGAAACAGTATAGGAAAAGTATTGATGATTGTTAACTTGATGTTGGAGAAGATTCTTGAGAATACTGTGAATGGCCAACAAAACACACAAACATACCATTAAATAAATCAACCAGAGTTCTCACTCAAGGCACAAATGATCAGACTCTTTCTAGCTCTCTGTGGAAGTCTCTAATGCTAGGAAAAGTGGAGGGAAAGAGAAAGAGGATGACCAGCAGCAAAGTGGATAGATTCAGTTATAGGGCTAATGGCTGAACTATTAGAAGACCCAAAAGACAAGTCAGAGAGAGATAATTGTGGAAGAAATCTATGTATCTGGTTGCTAAGAGAAAACACTGACTTGACACATAATTGAATAAAACCAGGACATCACAGTTAGCTGGATAGGGTATGTATTTATAGACTTACTTGCAAATAACCATAACCCCAAGAAAGGAAAATTTGACTTCATATACAAGGTCAATATAACAGTATGCAAACTTTCATGTTCTCCAGAATTCTTCATTCAGCCCAGTGAATTCTGAGGCACCTGAAAACTGACATGATATGATGATCTTAATTTGGCCTAGTAAAAATATTTCCACAGAGCCAATTTGTTGTAGTGGTTCAGGCATCAGGCTAGAAACCAGAAGACCATGAATTTTATCTGCCTTAAACGTGAAACCAGTTGGGTGACCTTGGGCTAGTCACTTTTCAGGCCTAGGAAGGAGGTAATGACAAACCACTTCTGAAAAACCTTGCCACGAAAACTGCAGAAATTTGTCCAGATAGTTGCCAGGAGTCAAACACTGACTTGAAGTCCTGCATGGCCAATATGACAAAATTTGCTTTTACTGGTTGGTGGTTGTATTCTGGGTGCAATTCAAATTGCTGGTTGCCACCTTGCTGGACCAGGTTATTTACAAAATTACTTTCTCCTGAATTCATCTGCCTGTCCAATCAGATCAAACATGGTCGCCTCCCTTCAGGTCAGGTCTCTTCAAAGATACCATCAGACAAGACTTAAGAAATGCGTATCTTCAACTGCTGTCTCTATGCTTTGGAAATTGCTCTGTGTAGAAACTCAGGGTACCCCTTCTCTCTTGGGATTCAGGTAAGCAGTTAAGACTTGGCCTTTCCATCTACAAGCATTGATGATACATTTTTAATATTTTTAATTATTTTGTGAGGTCATTTTTTTTACTGTTATCCCCTCAGAGCCTATGGGAATGAACAGCATACAAATAAATAAATGATCAACTAACTCAACCCAATTTTGCCTTGCGGTGAATCGTAGTGACTACATTACACAAGCCTGTGGATTACACAACAGGCTAAGCTAAAATGCCGTTGGTTGGTGTCTTGGTCTCGGTTGTGTGAACCTGCAGCCTTACGATTGCACAAGCTCATTCCCTATAATGCGCAGGTATTAGCAAACCAAGGATCTGCTAAAATGGAGCCCACAAAAGCACCTGCCAAAAGCTGCCGTGCCATTTCCACGCTAATTACTGAGAAGTTCTTGCAGCGCCGCCCACAGGGCCCCCCACCGCCCCGTGGCACAACGCCTGGCTTTCTTCACGACGGCTAAAGGGCAGTGCTCGTCATAGCGCTCGGAACGGAGAAGTGGCCTTACGCTTTCGGGGGCACGAGGCTTCCTACGGTCCCGAGGTAACACAAGCGAAGGACGGGCCCCGGCCCCGGCCCCGGCAGGGTTAACCTTCCCCTCCCCGCAGCGCCGTGGCTCGCTCCCGCCCGGCCTCCAGCCCTCTTTCGCGGCCCGTTCATTGGCTGCCTGCGGGCCTGAGGCGAGAGCGCTCCCTGCTTGGGACCCGGGCGGACGCGATCCCGCTTCCCGGGCGAGCAGACAGGCGAGGCCGAGCAGGAAGGCGCAGTTCAGGCGACGACAGCCGCGCCGCCGCCGCCGCAGCCCAGCGGGGCTGGCTTCGCTTCGCTTGGCACGCCGCTCTCCTCGGCCTGAGCCAGGAGCCTGCGCTCGAGGCAGGTGGAGCAGGCTCGGGAGGAAGCGGCTGCTTAAGAACCGGGGAGGCAGCCCTGAGGAGAGGCGGGAGGAGCGCGCCCAACCGGCCGCGGTCCCCTCTTCGGCGAGAGAAAGTCGGCCGCCGACCCCCGGACGGTTCCGCCGCGGCCAGGAGCCGGACTCGGGAGGAACCGGAGCACCGGCGCAGGTAAGTGACCTCGGTAGGCTGTTCAGCGAGGCCGAGGGTGGCTCCCTGGGTGGACGGCTCACCCCAGCCCGAAGCTTGAAGGCCGTGAGAAAGCTGCGGGTCGCGGGCTGGTTCGGTCCAGCGAGAGGAGGGCAAATAAAGCCACCTTTCCTCTGCAGTCATCCTACCCCGGGCATAGACCGAATAATAAATCAATACTTGGTTGTGCGGGCCCGGGAACAGGGTGTAATTAGCTGCGTTCAAATCAGTACGGGCGTTGTTGACTTGGCGGAACGTGAATTGCTTCTGTCCTCTCGAGTTTGTTGCGTACGCGAGGAAAACACAGGGGCTGGGGAATCCCTTTTTTAAAAAAAGAGCATCTGCCGGCCGTTCTTAAGGCCGTGTTACCTTTTTTACTTTAATTTTGTAGCTGCAATCCCCGATGTGGATAAAACGGCACTCTTATGTTCGTACAGTACAGTAATCTGTTAAAAACGGGAGTTCTTCTTTATCGAGGCAACCGTCCATACGATTGCAGGCAAGCCTTCGTCCATTGGAAATGTGTCATAGGGTTGATAAATTGCATTAAGGACCTTTCTGACTTTAGAACTGAGAGTGTATGTGTTTAGATGTTTGCTGAATAAATACTGAAACTGGAATCAGTTAATGATAATTTGAAGAGCAAAATATTTCTTGATTCTTTGAATAAATAAAAGTGTAGAAAATGCTGCTTTTTTCATGTTCCCCTCTATGAATTTAGAAATTGGTGCACACCTATTCTGCCTAACTAGACTCATGTGTGTTTGACCACATGAACAATTAGGAACCTCTTTCTGTCTAAATAAAATGCACGCTCCTTAGTGAAATGGGCAGTGCCGAAATTTGAAAAATAAAAATAAATAAATCTTATCACATGTAATTCTTGAAGTATAGAGAACATCTTTCCAATTAGGCTGGTTAGTTGCTAACTTCAAATTATTGCTGCTCTATACATTACATAGGTCATTAATCATGTGGAACATATGTTAGGTTATATGCCACCAATCTTGCAAAAAGCAACTCTAGAAGCTTACAATCAATCACACAATAAAAACAAATATTAATATTAACATTGATTTAAAATTTAACAGATGGAAAGGAAGAGAGCAAAATGCATATGGGGGAGGTGCAGTTTACTTAGTCTGCTAACCCCCTCCACAATGACATATCCCCATTGGGGCTCCAAGCCAGCTGGCAGAGCCAGTTCTTCAGGCCATTTTGGAAAAGTAAAATCTGGGGGCAGATCTCACCTTGGGGGCATGATGTTCCACAGAACAAGAGCCATGGCAGAAAATGTTCTCCTAGACCTCACCAGCCAGAATTCCCTGACTTACAGGGTCTGCAGCTTGCCTCTTCTGCTAGTTGTAGTATGGCAGGCCATTCCCCTTGGAGTGAGATGGTTCCTCAGATAACCTGGACCCATGCCATGAAGGGCTTTAAAGGTAAAGAACCAACACCTTGAATTGTACCTGGAAGAAAACTGGCAATCAGGCCAGCTTGCAAATCAGTGGTGTAACACGGGCCATCCTAGGGGCCCCAAGAACTGTCCACGCAGCCACACTCTACACCAGCTGTAGCTTCTGAATGCTCTTCAAGGGTAGCTCCGTATAGAGTGCATTGCAGTAGTCCAAATGTGAGATGACTAGGGCATGAGCAACTGAGCACATTATAAGATCTGGGTTGCAGAATTCCAGACAATTGCCAGAGAATCTCAGCAAACAATTACAGTTGTCTATATCTGTTTGCTGTTGTGTGGGATCTTCTGAATGTTTGCAGCCCACAACTGGTATCCCCAACATGTGTGATTTTTCATGTGGAGCTTTGTGAAATTTTCCTATAACAAGAACACTTTGTGAAAGTCTTTTATGTTCTAGAGATTGCATTTTCTCTTTTACATCCTCGTGGTTCAAATACTTTCTAGAAAAGTATTGACATGATTGATTCATGCTCTTGTACGGCTATGAGGTCTGGCAAGAACTGTGGTGTCAATGCTAAGCAAAGATAATGAATGGCACAGCTATAGCTATGAATATTATGCCCTTCCTTATAGGCTGATTGCATTGAAATACATGTAGTACTGTATTGGTAGATGTATGTAGAACCACCTGTGTGGGTTAGCAGTAGAGCATTTGCAATATTGTGATTATTTCATCTGCCAGGTCTGCTGTATTACAGAAAAAATATGTTTTCCTTTAACAAGTATACTTGATGTTTCTTTTAGATAACAGGATCTGCCTTCCTTTAGTTTAAGAATTGTCTAGAAGATACAATTTACAACCTTGAAATTTTCCTCTTGAATTCTGTAATATAAAAGCTGTTTATGCTTATTCTCGAGAGTTTTTCTACACGTATTAGAAATGCTGTTTCTTAGCATATGCATTCTCAGAAGTTTGGCATGAAAAATGGATTTCAGTATTTAAGTATTCTCCAATATTCTCTTGTGGCTTTGAAAGAGAAGACTGTTAACAAAGACATTATTTTTATTATGACATTTTCTATAGGTCTGAATAGGACCTTTAGGACCTGTGTACTGTAGATCTAAGACAGAATGCTAAATCTTGGATTAACACTTATACCAAAAATGATTCATATAATATTAGGATCCATCTGGCTTGTAACATAGAGACAGTATTTTAACTGGTTCCAAGTGGGACTGGTGCCATAATCTGTGAGGAGGGAAGAGTCTGTGACAGGGGAACCAACAGATTCTTTTCACAAGAATTAAATGCCTTGTACGCCCAGGACAGAATTTTAAATTCACAGCTGCATATTAGTTTGAGAGAAATGTGCTAAGAACTTCTGCAGTTTAGGATATTGATAACAAGATTAAGACTGGAATCCACAACTCATGTACTTAGAAGAAAAGCCATTTAACAAAATGAAATTTGTCTCTGAATAAATGTGCTTAAGAAAAGCATTTAATGCAGCTGGATTAAACCTGGGAATATTATATATACCTCAAAGTGAGGTAAACGAGCACATAAAAGAAGAAGATTCCACTTATCTCTGATGTGCTTGTTTTTTTCCAGCAGGGAGGTTTTAATAAGATAAAGAAGAGAATCTTAGCTCATATGTTTTCTGAATCTGATCTGTAGGTCAACTTTTAACAGTAGTGTATACTCAAACACTGCAGTTAATTAGCAAACATACAATGCTTCACTATTGGTTGCTCACAGAATCAGAATTCAAAGCTAATGATTCCCAGATATTTGAGCCTAGCCTTCCTCAATGTTATGTCCTTCAGATCTGGACTTACAAGTCCACCTACTTCTGGAGTCCATTTATGTCCTGCTGATCAAGGAATAATGAAAAATTGATGTTTCTTTTTTTGTAATTGTGAGCTCCCCAAAGACATAAACCTGCTTTGCTTTTGTTAGCAGTAAAATTGGTGGTGGAAAAAATCCACTTGAAATGGAAATTAATCAAAAGCCTTTTATTAGCAAGACTTACAGTTCCCTTTCATCAAAATTATTTCATCTGATCTATTTCCTGAGTAATAGGAAAAAATTTGGGAAAAAAAAGTTAGAATGAGGTCAGAGATTATTCTTACAAAACAGCTGTGAGTGTAGAAAGGTCCTTAAAGGTGTAATTACTTTCATAGTTGCAGCTTCATAATCTCATGGAAATGTAGCTGTACTCCTCCCCTCTTTACTGCCTCATGGCCACACTTTCATTCCTAGGTAGCAGGTGAGCTGCCAGATGTTATAGTTTGTTGTGCAAAAATTTTCAGCAGTCCTTGTTTGATGTAGATTCCTGTTTCCTTCCACTACTACATAACTCTACTTTTATTTTTAATTGCAGACATCATTGTTTCTGATTTATACAAATCTGTTTTATTTGCCTTGGGAAAAGTTGGTTCCTCTTTGAAGAGTTACAGCTTGGCATAAGATAAAACTAGCTCAATACCACATTTAGGCTAATTGCAGCTATAATACGGGATCTTTTGTGTGGATCTTTTTGGAAAGATATATAAAAAATGGGAATATGCTACACTGCTGGTCCCAGAGTCAGATGCAGGTTATGGTGGAAATTAATTTTGCTTTTCACAAAGTCATGTTAGAAGCTTAATCTTAGATTCATGTCTCCAGAAGGACTGGAGGAAAAAATATATGTTACAACTCTAAACTACCATTGTTTCATTTGAATGTTTGTTTCAAATGACAATGAGTATGGTATCAAACCTTCAGTGCATGTAGTTACTTTCTGCTGTTTACCTTTTCTTGTCTTTTTTGACCCAGCAAATACCAGCTCCCGTGTGGATCTTCAGTGATCTATCTCTGTGAAAAGACAAGCACAGTCCACTCTAGGTTCCCCACTACTACAGCATTTTTGAGGCATTCATGGTTAGGCCAATGAAGACAACCTTTATATGGCTTCAGTAACAGCCAGCAATGCTGAAAGATGCTATAGATATTCCTGCCTCTGAGGGTCTCCTTACCATGTTTCAGTCTGAAGTCTCTTCCATCCATGAATTAATAACAATCTGAGATTGGAGCTGCTTTCCGCATCTCTACAATGGAACTTCTACAAGGAAACTGTCCCAGTTAACATCTAATTTAGTTGTGGTTCACAGTTCATCTAATAACCTTTGTTTATTTGATATTTATGCCATCTTTCCTCCACAGTTGTCTTTTTTTACCGTTTTCCTGCATCAACTGTCTCTGGGATACATTGGACAAATTATGACTGACCCAGAGAATTAATTTTCAAGGCTGAGGGAGGACCCAAGTCTAGGTCTCCCCAATCCTATATATTCAGGACTCTTTCTTCCACATTTTTGGAAATCCCAGAAAGCAGACTCAAAGATATTGTCATGTTGGCACAAAAGTACATCAGACAATCAACAGGGTAAAGCTAACAGCCCTACAGGAATGCCTTTGTTTGGGCTTGCCTTCTGATGGGAAATAGGAAAAAATACTGTTGAAGGGACAGTGGGAAACTGCTTCTTACGACTGCTAAAAAAAACTGCATGGATGCACTCACCAGAAGCCAACTTGATTTGAGGGCACTGTTAGTTACTGATTGGAAGACAGTGATTTTTATCGCAACTGCTGTACTCCAGAGAATTACAGGAAATGAAGTCACTGCACATTCAGAGAGTAAACTGGGAAGAACTTTCTGTTTTGTAAATAATTGATTAATCATCCCTGATATTCAGGCACAAAGAGCCAGCTTGCTTCAACAGCAATTAATTGGAAAGAGGATCAGACCAGAGCAGTGTATCAAGGAGACAGCCAATAATTTTGGGGTGGAGTTTTTAGAATGTTTTGTCCAACTAAGTAGCTTTAGTTTTCATAGTACTTGTAGGTACACAGTTTTGAGAAAGCTTGTTTTTAATGAGAGCAGCCATAGCTGTTTAATTTGACAGGACTGCTGACTGAGTCATTAAATGAGGGCAGTGATATGACCAAGATTGCTGCTTCTCATCTGGAAGATAGAAAGTTAGTTTTTGTGTTATTCAGTCAATACCAAGGCTTTCTCTGTCTTGAGTCAACTGATGGGGCAGTTACTTGTTCTGATGAAATAATTTGTGATATAATTGGTCTCCTGAAAAAATGGATTTTTTAGTACTTATAGGTAGATGTCATGAGATCATCTTGGCTGGAAATTTCCAGTTAAGATGTTCTAGGGACACTATAAATGTGTTACTGGGTATAGATATCTAGACTGTAGTTTGAAGATTGTTGTTTAATTTACATGTTGGCTTCTGAACTTAAATAGACTGGTGAAAATCAAAATCAGAGGACTGTAATTGGTCTGAGTATTCTGATTGCCACGTGAAAGTGAAGGCTCATCATAGGGAACTTATATGAAAAGTCTCCATATTTTAGAGTTTGGAGCCTTTGATATGACACAGTTGCAACGATCCATTTGGGAGACTGTTACATACATTATCTATGTTGCTTGAAAGATGAGACATCTGAGAAAACTGATTCAAGTAATTTGTATCCAACTTGATCTTTTATTTTGGAATAGGTGTCTTCAGCATTTAGTTTTGATCAAAGCCTCTTTTCTAGAGAGATTTTGCTTCCAGAAAAAAATGCATTGGATTAGATCCAGGTTAAGTGGCACTGGAAGTATACTGATTAATGCAATTTAAATTAATCTTAACCAAGATTTATTGAATAAATTATAATTGACTAGGATTTTAAAACCATCTAAGCCACAAAACATTGTTTGTACAAATTTTTAAGGATTTGCATATTGTGTAAACCCAGCTAAGTTTTACCAGAATTCAAACTGTGCTAATATGCAAATAAACGGTATCAATTACTATGAACTTCAATTAAAATACTGACAGTATGTGTTTATTGATTATATGTATAATAATGGGTTTCAGCTAGTCCTCATGAATCCCCTCTAGAGTTTTCCTGGTGCTGGATTTCTTCTACTTGCATTATTTATTTCATCTATTTTAGACGATACTGAGTCTGTTTGCTCCAGTTCAGTATCACTGGTAAAGCTGAACTTAATTCAACCTCTTAAATTGCACAGGCCTTGAAGAAGCAGTTTTTCCCTCCTCACCCTTCATACTTATACAATTAAATATTTTTTCATGTGGCCACTTGTTCTTGGAAACCTCATTAGAGAAATAGACCTCTCCCCCACCATTTAAATAAGGTTATCTATTCTAGTGTTGCATTCTGGGAAGTAAGGTGTTGGAAACCAGTAAAATATTTTTTTATTTTTTCCTTCTGCTCACCAGTTAATTTGTTGTGTTAATTACTGATCTAGATGCAAACTAAACCCCCTGAGCTCTCTGATTATATTTAAGAAGATTGCACTATACCAAAAAGTAGGCATATTGCCAAAGCTCTGCAGAAAAATTGCTTGGTTATAAAACTTTGTAGTTGGTTGCTGATATTAACAGTTTCCAGTGCCTTCTTTTTGCTGAAGATTTTTAGTTGCAAAATTGCAATTTTGGAGTGAGATACCAAAAAATACCGAAGAATGTGTGTTGAAAATCAGAAAATAGGAAAGAAAAAGTTGGATTTAGGGACAGCTCATTGCTATCTCCCCCCAGTAAGGCAACACCTTGCTGTGGTTGGGGGGCTTGTGTGCTCTGAAGAAGATGAGAGCTCTGCCAGAGGTTCAACCATACT
>JANHZU010004032.1:62266-82658 GCA_032468055.1 Acrochordus granulatus | reverse complement strand
CAGATATTTTCTAGCTCTAAGCCATGTTGCTAGCCCTACAGATCTGGAAAATGTCAGAGTGGAGAAGGTTCTTTGTATCGCCTGAAGATTAAAGAATATATTGTTTATATTCTTATGGGATAACATGATCTAAATGATACTTTAGTTTGTCTACGTAAAATCTTAAAATCCTATGGTGGACCTTTATTTATTGTTCAAAGTTCCACACACACACACACATTCAAAAGATGCTGAGATAAAGAAAATGGACTAAGCTTGCCTTCGTTATCTTATTTGAATGCTTAATTTGGTAACCTCAAACAAGAAGCTTAAAAATATATTTGAATAGGAGCAACACCCTCAAGGCAAACTCACAAAGGCAGCTCTGAGAAGTAAGTTGTCTCAAAATCATTTTATTCTTTTTTAAAAAAATGCTACTTCATAGATTTGGAAGGAACAAATACTATTTTCACTAAGGCTTCTGTGAGTATTACTGGAACTTCAGAGCAGAGATCTTCTCCAGCTTGCTTCTGCACAAAGACCAACATTCAAAAGTGTTCAACAGGATTTTTAATATCCTAAAACAACATCTTGGACTATCTATTACCAAGAACATGTTATATTTTCATGTAACTCAAAGTATAAATCTAATAGATCCTATTCCATTTATTACCTGACATTAATTACTGACTCATTCAGAATTCATTAGGTATCAATGATCGCACCCATCTTCTTAATAGAGTTTTTTTCCCTCCCTCCTCTCCATTTTCTCTCCTAAACCTCTTGGATTAATGGTACAACAATGATTCCAAATCTTCCAACTGTCACTGCTGCACTCTGTATTATTGCAGGAGAAAGTGGTTTCTCAACTCTGCTGCCAAAAGAAGCCTTCTTCAAGGCCAGTGCTTTATCCCAGGCCTGAAGAACAAAAAGCTTCCTCCCATTAACTGCATAGAAAAGACCTCAATTGTACTAGGTAGATTTGCCAATGTGATGTCATCTCAGCTTGCTTCAGATAAGCTGTCTATGTACTTCTTCAGCAGGCATTCATAATAGTCCCCAATCTTCCTCAGGTTGGCTCGTAGTGCTGAGTGCATTGCTTCTATCATACAGGGTTCCTTTTCCACCAGCATGATGGCTATTATTCCAAAGTTGAGAAGAACCTGCAGGTAGGCCTGAAGTGAAGGACCAAGATCCATAAGGCCAATGAACAAGCAATGCATTTTTAAGACTATACTCCATCTATAATTTCTGAGCCCATAGCATTCATTAGAAGGTACAACAAATACAGTTATGTATGGGGCATGGGGAAAAACCACCCAGAATATAGGAAAGTAAATGTGTATAATTGTTCTTAAAATAATTAAACTGGAGAATACACAAAACATCCATGATGAGAATTCCTGCCACTGTTTTTTCCAAAAGATAGCCCTGAAGTCAATTGGATATAGTGTGCATATTGACAATAGCAAGTATCATTTCAAATGATCAGAATTCATATGACTCTGCTGAACAATAGTGAATTCAGTGTACATGTAAACTTCCCCTTGTGACATAGTCCCATCCACATCTGGGACATCAGTGAGCTCAACTATGGATTTAGTACTGAACCTGTACTCTGACTGAGCAGAGAAGATAAATTCTTTGAAACAAAGATTGTCAATAAGATACTAGAAAACAAAGTTATTCCTTTAAAGAAGAAGTGACAAAGTTGAGCCTTCTGAAAAACCTCTTCTAGCAGTCATAGCTCATGGCCAATTGTAGAAGGTTAATGGTCATTATTCAGCAGCAGCTGGAGAATTATAAGCAAGTGTAGTAAGAAAGATGATCTTGAATGAAACATGCAAGAGTACCTGTATGTTTTCAGCAAGGTCATCTTCCTTACTCACTACAAGCAAGCCACAGGTTTTCAGAATCTGGTTTACAAAATAAGATTTGGAGTTCATAACTTGTGTGTGAACAAGTTATGTTCCCTGATTATACTCCCAGCTACAAATGGTTTAATAGTAAATAAAGGAATACAACAAAGCCCAATGCTTAAGCATGCATGTAAAATGCAGAAGCTTAAGCCCTCCTGACCCCAAAAGTAGCTTTTTAAAGGAAAGAGACTGGCCTTCTCTGCCACTATTTTGTTATCTTTGCCAGTCATGTTTGGGAGCCAATGGGAAAGCTCATTTTTTCCTTACCTGTTCAATCTCTTCCTTTCTTGCCAGCACAGCTGCAGAACGATCCTTGGAAGTCCAGGATAGCACTGAAGAATTAGTTTCTCCTTCAGCATTAAGATGGCAGGGAAAGCTTGCTTTCTCCTTTCTGGCTGACGACTGGTTCAATAGATTTTTCAATGAGATATATAATTAACAAGGCTAACCATAGCCTCCCCCAATTTAAAGAAACTCCTGCTGCAAGGACTGCATAAAACTAGACTAAATATACAAAATACTTATACCATTTTGAATTCTTAGGAAAAAGGAAGGCTAGAATGTATCTAATAACCTCACTACTAAGTAGATGCAATTTTCCAATATTAAAAATGCCAATGAATATAAATGTGAATAACTGGGACTAGATGAAAGGACAGCCCACATAATTGCAATGTAAAGTTCTGGCTAAGCTAATCAAGTTCAAAGCCTCACTCAAACAAACTTACAATTCTAATAAAAGAGAATGGATGCAGTATCAGTGAGCACTGATGTTATCTAGTCAAGCAATGAAACATCTTGGTGCCCCTCTGTTCACAGAAGGAAACTCCTGAGTTGGGCTGGAAAAACAAAGCTCCGATCCTGAAGATCCCCATGCACAGAGGGGGAAGGGAATTCCTGCAGCAGGTTGGAGAAATGAAGTCTGAATCTTCAGGATCACTTTGGCAGGTGGCAGTAACTTGCAACCTTCCCTGTTAGCTTCCCCATTGACTTTCTGGGGGAGCCAACAGAGAAGATTGCAAATGCCTATCACATGACTGTGGGATGCTTTGCAACTGATTGTAAATGTCAACAGTTGCCAAGTACCCAGATCACAATGACATGACCAAGGGGGGAACAGTGCAATGTTTTGTGACATCTGAAAATGTTTTATGGACTGTAAAACACCATTTCTCAGCCATTTTAATTTTGAATGGTCATAAATGACAGGTTAATGTTAACATAGGTCAAGGACTCCCTGTATTGTAAGAAACTGGATGTAAACTAAGGACATTTTTTTTATGTTAACCTTCACTGAACTATTTAACTGTGGAAATGATGTAATTTATGTCAGCCACATGGTGAGAATGAGGTATGATACTTAATTACATAATTTGTGTGATGACATGACATATGACAACATTCTCCTTTGCCCTTGACAGATACCTATGCATACATATGCACACTCATACAATCAAAAGTATGTGTTTCACATAGCCCCTAGAAATCCATATATATTATAAATTACCTTCAAAGCCTTTTTTTCATTCCCTGATGTTGCTCTTTTTTTATTTTCAATTGTCTTAGGCTCCACCAGTTGTCTGTTCTCTCTTATTTCCTTTTCATTCTACAGACCCAGAAGGAGAAAAGTTTGTGTCAGGATCCCAAAGGAAAGTCTGAAATAATACCAGAAAACCACATGTCTTCTTTGAAAAATGGAGCAGTGTATTTGCCATCAACATGTATTGCCCAGTGAAGATAAATAAAATTTCAAAGATATTATTGCTGTATGCAAAAAATTAGGCATCCTTGGTTAAATTGTGTTTCAAGCAAAGATTTTGGAATGGACTTTATAGCTCTCAGATTTGAATATTACTGCAACTTGTGGGGGATCTCAAACATGCAGCACACACAAGGAACCCCAAGAATACATCTGAGCTGGAAAAGTTATCCAAGAAATAGCAAAAAACAAAACAAAATGAACATAAACATAAAAAATTGAAAAGAACACTAAAAGTTTCTTCATTTAGAAGCTAATGCTACTGCCAAAGGAAATGTTATAATGGCTGTCCAAACTTCTACACCTACCACATTCACCTTTTTCCTAAGCACATGCATACAAAGACCAAATTTGCAAGTAGATTAGCAGAAATATATCATGTTAACTTTGTACCATATGAAAATTTATTAACATATGTTCACCTACAGATTTACTGAAACATCCAATTTAACCTAATTAGTTGCTTACAAATGTAAAAAGTAAGTAAGAAAGGCTGCTTGGTTCCTGTTGGGTGGAAAATCTAGGAGTTGCAACACCAATAAAATATACATCATCCATCCTCTTGTCTCAGCCCAACACTGGAATCCATTGCTCAGAGTGACCTTGCCCAAACTGAACATACAAGGGTAGAGATTGTAAAATATACTTTATTCTGCAGAAGAAAGGACACAAAGAGATCTCTCTCAAAGCTTGTACACCTACCAATGCCCATTACTGGATTTTACCCTGTATCTACCACATATTACAATGTATTTGACATGTTGGTAGATAACACCAACATCTCAGCATTTCTACACATACATATTGCAATATTCTGCAAAACTATTTCTAACCTGTACATAGGTTAACCACAAAGTTTTTATATATTCTATAATTTCTTCAGTAAGTGTCTCCTTTCCACAATCCATTTTTAGATATAATATTTCCAAACTTTTCCTGTTGTGCCTTATTACACATTCTGATTGTCCAATAATACACTTAGGATTACATTTCCATAAGCTAAGCCCTATGCCTTATCCTAAAACTTAAGCTTTTGTTGACTTTTATTAGGGATATTTCCTGAACTTTCACTGGGGATTTGGGCCTTCTCTACCAGTCCTATAATAACCTACATGGCCATTTATATGGATGTGTGTGTGGAATGTAAAAAGTTATACAAAAAAACAAGTTTGGGGCCATGTAATGGTCTTAGTATGTGAGTGAAGAATTAATAGACATATACAGTAAGTGATTGTAAGTAACCAATTGCCATGAGCAGGCTAAATTGCAGATTTAAATCATACAACAGAAAACTAATCACAGTGCTCTGTTTGTTAATGAAACCAACTATAATTGGACCAATGCAGTCCAAAGACATCTGGAGAGGATTAGGATGAGGAAGATTCCTCGAGGAGATAGGTTTAGTTAATAACAAACTGAAATAGGATTAAGCCTAGTGTTTATCTACAGTAATTCTCCAGCACATAATAGCTAATTGTATCCAGTTTCCCAAAATGATTTTTGTGGAGAGATAATTTCCTGGAAGGGTAAATGAACATAACAATACAAGAATATTAGGAACAAATATTGACAAAAGACAGCAACACATGTCCTTATCTTTAAACGCATTAGCAATCACATAATAGGTATGTAAAAAATGATAATAAGACTCAAATATCAAAGGCCAATCAGAATATAAAAACTGTATGTGATTCCTATCAAATTTCCAGCAGATTCCTGAATGTAGGCTCTTAAACTGATAGTCAAATATTAACTGCAGTCTAGGAGTTTTCTCCTGCACCAGGATCTTATCCTGGAGGCAAAAGACAAACAATTAGAAAAATTGGGCTGCCTTTCTTAGGAACCTCTACATTAATTCATAAACCAGACATTTTTAATTTCCTTTCCTTATAAGGGAAGAAGTGAGAATATACTTTTATCTTTGCACCATTTCTTCTGGCATGTCTACTGGCTCAGATAACAGCTTAAGTAATCTTCCTCATTTTGGTGCCCTAACAGATTACAGTTTCTCTTTACCCTTATCTAGCATGGCCATTAGTAGGAGAAAACCATGTTCTCTTACCACAATAGATCTCTCTGGAGAAAGGTAGTGTGGTATTCTATAGACTTTACTTATTTCTGTGAAATAAGAACAAAATAAGAGACAGATTATTTTTTTCATAAAAAATGCTCAGTTTCCTATTCCAAGGCCAAAAGAATACAGTGCAAATACTGAAGTAGAAAAAAATATCAGACAGGTATAAAATCGCAGGCAACTATCCTTCTATGTAACTTTGGAAACCTCTATCCAAAAAGATATTAAACAAGGCTCAATTATCAACTTTGTTCTTAATTTATAAAGTTCTTTTTAATAAATACAAGTCACGTTCTCATGGAAGGAAGCATTTCTTCATAGAAAGCTTAATCCACTGAATTCATTACAAAGTATAATTATTTGTGCTAACATTGAGATGGCTTCAATACACTCATGGCACATGCCTTTAAATTTACTTGATAATTTTTGGGCCTCCCAAAGGCATCTCATCAGCCATTTCTTTTTATTCACGACTAAGCTTTGGTCTGCTCCACCAAGATTTTCTTTTTGGAGATAACATTATCAAGAAAAAGGCATTCAATTGTAACCTCTGGTTGGAAACTTAGAGAAAAACCTAACTGGCAATAATTTGTTGAGAAACAATCCTAAAGATACTAAACCCAATCCGTTCAACAAGAACAAAACAGTTTACATTCTGAACTATTTCTGACACAAATCCTTAGGAAACACAAACCTTTGGAAACATGGAGGCATTTTATTTTACAAGTTAAGTAAGGAGGGGAACATCTCTGCCAGGAACTCTCTCGGCATGGATTGCAGCTCTGTTGACAATGGCAATGGCAGCAACAACCTCTTCCCAACTTGTTCTCTTTCCATCTGAGGGGGGAAAAGGACTCACCTGAGCAGCAGCAACCTTCTGCATTAGTTCAGCTTCAAGAATCTGACTCAACTAATACATCACATTTAAAATTCAAATAATGTTTAAGAATGCAAGACTAAGTCATTCTAAAATCAAACAAATATATTCACTGGTTAAAGATATATGCAATCCAAATGAAATACTAATTCGCTCAAGGGGAGGGCACAAAGCAGTGAGGATGGCAGCAATAAAGTAAAAAAGATACAGAAAGTCTGAGGGCAAAGCTGATGCTTATGTGGAAGTTATCTGATGTCCACTGGAACATTCCTAAGAGTACCTACATCTGAACACACCCACTTATTATTTCCTTTGCCATGAGATTTCCTGATTTTTCATGGTTCTTTTCTTAATTTTTCCCAACTACATGGCCCTTTTTAGTTGACTTTTTTTTAGTTGCCTCCTTCCTTAAAAAAGCACATTAGCTACCAGTACCTATCCAACTTCTGAGATTTTGAATTTTGCTTCCTTTTTGGAGGGGATCTTGAACTATGCTTTCGCTTGCGCATGGACTTCAGATTATGTGTTTGCATGGGAGAAGTTTTTGAACTGCTTTCCTGTTTCTGAGAAGACAGTTCTTGTCTGCAAGATTTTGATGTATGCTTCTCTCTTTGAGGGGACTTCTCTTGTTTGTGGGAAGATCTTGAACTATGCTTTTGCTTGTTGTGGGAACTATGTTCTTGCCTACAGGATAAATTTGAGCTTCTGTCCTGTCTTTCAGTGGATCGCTCTTGCTTGTGAGAAGATCTTGAGCTATGCTCTTGCTTGTTGTGGGATCTTGGGCTCTGTAAGTCTTCTGAGATCTGATTTGTGCTAGAATGCATGGAATTGTTGCTGAGATTACTGCTGAGAGAACTAGACTTGGATCCTACAAATCTTTCAATATTAAGTTTTCCATTGGAAGAAATAGATTTGGATTCTACCAGTCTTTCAACATTAAGTTTTCCATTGGAAGAAATAGACTTGGATTCTATCAGTCTTTCAACATTAAGTTTTCCATTGGAAGAAATGGAAGCGGACACCTAAAAAGAGAATTAAACCATCTGGTAAAAAGGCAAGAGAAACTCATATTTTTCTAAATTCAATCTCAGAACCACTCATGAAAATTCAAAGGGTAATTAATACTAATTGGTCAAAGTTAAATGTAACTTGATCTAGGCTAAAATGTTAATCTCATAACTTCCTGGCCGATGAATTTCACTATGAAATTGTGACACACTTTTTTTCTTCCATATCTCAGGTTTAACTTTATCCATAGAACACAACAATTCTCTCTTTTTCTATTCTGAAAGATCCTGACACCACCCCTTAATTTTTTCAAATAACAGTATTATGTACACTATAGAACTTATATATATCCACAGGGCACAAACTTGAAGATACTTTGAAGTTTCAATGTAGGTCTTTGTTTTTTTTGGAAGCTACTTTTTCTTCTCCTCTCTGTACCCCTCTTATTCACCCTTCATTCATACCCCACGCACAGATTATTTATTCTACTAAAAAATATTCTCATTATAACCAGAATCAACTTACTGAATCTCTGTAACATTCAGATATTTTGTGATATTCGTCAACTTGGTTCACACTCCAGGGTGGCTCCTGATAATCTTCAGGAGCCCACCCTTTCTGGTATTCAGTATGAAAAGGAGCAGCTTCCCAAGAGTACGGCTAGAGACAGATGAAACCAAAAGATGGATTAGGACAAAAGGGGTTGCAAGACACATAGAATAACCTTTTATAGCTTGCTGCCTTCCATATGATTTTGAGATGTCAACGAATTTCCAGGGTATAGCTTTCTTGGGGATTTTCTGACAAAACAGGAATTGAATTACCAAAATTCTTGTGGTTATAAATAAATTCCAGATCCAAAGTTGGACCTACCTATATATCCAAGGAAAATGTAATCAAAAGGTTTTCCCATTCTTACCAATCTAACATCTTTTTCTCTCACTAGCACAGGTACACAGTGAACATCACTGAGGGTACTTGGAAGGCTGGAAGAATCAAGAGCTGGAGCAACACAAGCTTGACAGTGATCTGTATCATTCTGCTTGGCTGAAGTTTCAATCTATGTCAATTTAAAACAAAATCGGGATTAAAATATTTTTGGAAGCAGAATGAAGCCACTAGGAAAAACTCAATCATCCGTTTACTCATTTTAAAGATCATTGTTCATCTCTTTTACTAATTTACTTCCTTGTATATCCTTTCAACTACTGAATACTTTCAAACTTAACAACAAAACTTTCTTCTCTAGAGTGAAGAATTCGATTGGAGTATATTCTGCAGAGGCTAACTAAAATGCAAAGCTATGTTTACAGGTATTTGTCAAAACAATATGCTGTCCATGATGAAAAATATGGATTATACAGAAATGGGTAATAAGCTTTAATAGTGGAAATATCATTTAATTTGTCCAGGAATATTAATAAATCAATTAAATACAGCATCTAAAAAATCATTTTTCTTTATTTACAAGATGAATTGTAAGGCTTTTGTCTAAGGGTGGTGTGGGTGACTTACTCTAACTAGGGAACATACTTTTTAATAAAATCAGCCTCCAGGATAGCATTTCCATTAATCTTTTGAGAGGAGATAAGGAAGATTTTAAAATACAAAATATGATAACATGACTGTTGTATTCCATAAATTAATATATTTTATAACTGGCAAGATAATTGACATAGTTTAATTTTCCAACTACACAAATATTGTAAGATGAATGATAAAAAGGTAAAGGAGACCCTGCCAGTCATGACCAACTGTAGGGTGCGGTGCTCATCCCCGTTTCTAAGCCGAAGAGCCAATGTTCATCCTGGGACAGCTCCGTGATCATGTGGCTGGCATGACTGGATGCCTAAGGCGCATGGACACTGCTATCTTCCTCTACTCGCGCTTGTGCGCTTTCGAACTACTAGGTGGGTGGGAGCTGGGGCGGAACAGCAGGAGCTCGCCCTGCTGCGCGGCAACGCTGGGTCGCGATCTCAGGCCGCCGACCTTCCAGCCGAGCTCTTAACCACTTGCACCACCACGCCCCTTAAGATGAATGATAAGCCAAGCATATTTTATATCAGCCCTTGTCCAAATCTGTGCAAAAGATTCTTCTCTGAGTCTGAGAACATAAATACAAATATTAATATACAGTGGAACCTCTGACTGCGAGCCTAATTCTTTCCGGAAGAAAGCCGTTAATCCAAATTGCTCTTAAAATGAAGCAAGGTTTCCCATAGGAAACAATGTAAAGTCAGATGATCCATTCCATGCCCAAAAAATATTAATTAAAAATCATTTTCAATGGAATTTTATGTTGAAATAATTGTCCCTAATATCTGAAACAAGTAACAATGATTAATTTACAATATAAAGTAGAAATAGAATTAACCAGCATTTATGGATCCACTCCAAGGCAGATTCTGGCCATCAGCTGCTGCTTGCCAGCACTGTCTGGGCAGCCCTGTTGGATCAGGAGGATCTGCTGTTACTGCCGCTCGAGGGCAAAACATCCTTTTCCCTTTTCCCTCAGCAATGCCTTTCTGGGCAGTTTGGAAATGTTTCTTATTATAATCTGCCTCTGTGCTGTGAGAGGGGAGAAGAGATGGGCAGGAGGGGGATGGGCTGGATGGTGCTGGGAGGAGGGGTGTGTGTATGTGTCTGTGTGTGAGAGAGAGAAAGAGAGAGACAGGGAAGATGGAGGGTCAGTCTTCCTACGTTTTGAAAAGAGTCCTGGCTGGCGTGAGGGAGACAAGAAGGAGGAGAGGAGCGGGAGGGTGACTGCCTGGAAGGAGAATCTGGAGTCTGAGTCTCAGGACTTCTTTTTCTTGAATTATTTTCACTTAATTTATGCTTTTTATGCAGCAAAAGAGAAGAACCATTGGCTCTGTTGTGAGATTTCCTGCGTGATCATGCAGTGCTCATCTTGTGAGTTGCTGCTTGTTAACCGAATTAAATTTTATTAAAATGTTTTGCTCATCTTGTGAAGATCTCGTGAACTGAGGTGCTTGCAATCCAAAGTTCCACTGTACTTCAAAGGAGTTCTCTTATTTTGAAATCTCTGAATGAGTGATGCAGAAGCACTACAGCTATAAAATATAATTTTTAATCAACTTTAAAATTAAAATAATATTTCTGCAGTAAAAATAAATCAATTTAATACCAGCTCAATTTCTTCTTTTTTTTCAGACTGGTCATCATTGGCATTCTCTGAGAGGAATGGTATTTTTATTGCTGTAGGTGACCAACCATGATTGGAATCTGGTGCAGACTGGCTGATTTGTAGCTGCTGGAAAAAGAAAGATTGAAGTTTTGAGAATTGGGAAAAATCAAATATTGACCAAATATAAAACAAAGGACAATCCCTCAATGATACATGCAACAAAAACCAGATGTTTTATAAATAATGCATTTTCCTACAATACCTTGATAGCATTGATGAAAAATGATAGAAACATCATTTAAATAACTGATTCATAAATAAATGCAAACAATACATATTTACTATCCATATAAAATTTAGCTCACATATTTATAGACAACTTCACAAAGCTTCAGCCACTTTTGCTTTAAAACTGGACATGGCAAATGTGTTTTTCAATATGATTAAGCAGTCTGTTGTTTAAATTTGTCTGATAAAAGTTAGTTCTTCATTATCTGTATTAAGACGACGTAGCTCATCTTATGGCTTTAGCTAGTTCTATTAGTGGTCAATGAATTCAAATATAATAAACAAAAAAAGTTACTTGTTCAAATTTTAATTATAACTCCTGTTTTGTCCAGATGAAATTAAATATAATTTGTATGCTGGATCTTCTTTTAGACAAGAAAACCATGGTTTTAATCCTCTATTTGAATGTAACCAAATTTTCCAAACGAGTAACAGAACAGCTTTCCAACAACTGTTAGTGCTGTATCTACTCTGGGCTAGGGTGGATTTGTATATTTTTGTTTTCCTTAGCTCACACAACTCATTGTGGTCAAGTACCCAGGAATATTGCTCAGGTTCAACAGTCTAGGTCTGTCAGCTACTGCCAACTTCAAGTTCTCTCAATCAATAGGCTCTAAGATATCCCAAGATCTTATCTAGTATTTATCTTTCACTAAAAATCTCTCTACCAAATCTGGCCTCAAGATTTCATAGGAATACCACAACCAAGATTTGGCCATAAGGTACCTTAAAACCCTGTTTCATTAAATCATACTCTTCTTTCCATCAGGCATGGCCATGTCACATATATATTTATATTATATCCCCTTCATTTCTTTCAGTAAATTATAAGCATAAGGGTTAACAGTCAAACTAAGCTTGGTATTTAATACTTATTTACTAAATTTAAATATTGTTTCTTTTATTTAAAGCTTAGGAAATAAATACAAAATGAAGCATTTAACACTTGGTAAGTTATTACAGAGTTCATCATTCTAATCTAAGAGAAGGGAAAAGAAAGAGAGTAGAGTAGCAGTACATGGGAGGATGTTTCTAAAAGTTTTGAAGCATTTCTTTCTTCATTCTAATGTTACATTCTCAACATCCATTGCAAAATCCCTTGTGTGTTGATCTTCCACAGCAGGGTCAGATAGACAACAAGTTGTGGGGACAACAAGTTGCTTGGATAAGTGGGAACCAATAGGCTGGTCAATCCCAAGAGCAAACTTCAGAATTTTTTATTTTCTGTTTCTCTGCTTTTTAAAACTTAAAAACAAAATACTACGTCTCCTCATCTTCACTTTCACTGGTTCTTCATGCCACTTTTCCATTTTTGGCATAATCTTTCCTTCTTTCAGTTTCTCTGTCTGTGGAAGCTAATTACTTGTAAGTTAGCTTGTATCAACTTCTTTGTGATTATCTACTAGTCACCTACTTCAGTGTCTGGGACCAACTTAGCTGCAATCCACAAAGGTATGAAAGGGGTAAAGAAAAGAAAGTAGGCCAAAGAGAAAGGATTCTTTATGCTGAGACAAAACAAGGATTTAAACTCAGGACAGCTTTTCTGGCAAAACAAAGCTTGCTGACATAGCATCCTCTTTTTCTCAAGTTGATATCACAACTTGGAGGGCTTGAACAGCTAGAAAAACTAAAGCAACATTTTTAAGATTCAAACAGGAATCTTTAGACCATGAAGGCCACACAAACAAAGATGTGCACACTTACACTTGCGCGTGTGAACACACCATTGCTCATCCCATTTGGGACAATTTCAAATCATGGCAACCTGTACTTTTACAAGGGAATAATAAAATATTCAGCACCACAAACACAGACTAAAGAAAGACAAAAAGTACAAACTGCATGCAATTACTCCCAATTTTTTTAGAAAATAAGTGACTGAATTTAAACATCTCCTACAACAAAGAAAAGTTACGATACTTATTTGGACTAACCTACAACAAGAAAAACAGTTCCTTAGCAAAATAAAGTAAGCATTCATACCAATGCAGAATCTTCCTTTTCAGTGTTGTGAAGGACTGCTATACTACAAGATGATGTTTTATCTTCTGTAGATATGCCAGGAGACAAGATAGGAACAGCCTGACTGAGAAGATCTTCAACGGCCTCACTATCTTTCAGCTTATCCTGAAGAGATTTTTTTAAAGGAAAAAAGAGAGAACTAATTTAATGCTAACCAAGCTTAACACAGAAGACTTGAAAAAAAAGTATTCTATACTCCAAGGTATATTACTGTCTGAATTTTTTTTACCCTTTAATACAGATTGAGATACATATAAAACGGACATCTTGGAGCCATCAGAATTGTAGCCATCATTTTACATTGTAGTTTCTTATACAACCATTAGGATTTTTTTCAACTTCCTACAATGTCCAGGAAGTTTTCTTGGAAATAACGTGCTTTGCCACTGCCTTCTTCCAATTTTGTTGGAATAAATGTCTTTTTGAAAAAATGTCTTTGCTACATTACTGCATCAATAAAATGTGAGAGAAAGGAATAAAGAAGCTTCCTTCCCATCCCTGGGACTAAACTCTCTGTAGCTTTCTTTCCAAGCAGTTTTCCCCTAGTTGAGGTTACAAAGGTGATACTGGAACAAACATTCTAAAATCACCTTGTTGAAGTAAGAAATGTGAACCTGGAAAGCAAAAAGCAGCTAAAATATTGTGTAGGGAGATCAAAAAAATCTCTTTCAATCCTGAAAGTCTCATAAGATTAGTAACCTATCTCTGTATATTAAATCCTACTAAGATAAAATTGCTAGTACTAATAATGGACACTCTGATAACTGCAGGAGTAAAACAAATACATGAACCAAGATCTTCAAAATACCAAGGCGCCTTCCCTAACAGCTTGTTTAGGTGTTTGCAGATGCTGGCTCAAGAGTTATTTTAATCAGCACCTGTATTTTTAAATAGGGACTAAAAAGTAACTAACAACAAAAGCTGACTCATGCCAACCTCCACTTTTCTGTTTTCTCACTAGAAACAGAAAATTTAATTCATGTTTTTAAAAAATAACTGGCATTTGGCATCATTACTGATCAGCATTTACCCTATAACTTTATAAAGTTATTTGTACCTCCCTTTAGTGGGCAGAATCTTATATTCTGTTCCCAGCACTGTTCAAATAAACTTGGTTCAAGCAGATTGTATGGTCTCCACTTGTAAATTGGTTTGTGAGGATTTTTCCCCTTCATAATAATAGATCCCCACAATTACTTTGGATGCAATAGTGCTCCCCTGCAAAAGGAGGTAGTTCATGACTTGGAAGTCTTCTTGGACTTGCAACTCTTGAACAGTAGCTGGAAGTTATGGCTAAAGGAGACCTTTGCTTAGTTTTACCTAGTATTCTCTCCTTATGACAGTAACTAGAATTCTAAATTCTAGTAACAGCCTTCCGCATGCCTTGACATATAGTTGTTCAGTTGTTCTGGTCACATGACCAAGGAAGCATCTTCGGACAAACAATGGCTCCCTTGGCTGTGAATTGGAGATGAGCACTGCCCCTAGAGTAAGACACGATGAGAAAGGGGAAATCTTTATCTTTACTAATTATGACCCGACTTGGACCAGTATGCCCTGCTGTATATGGATCTACTTTTGGAGGCAAGCTGGAAGTTATAGTTGGTACAAAATGCAGTGACAAGTTATTAACAGGACATCCTCACCAATATAGCATTCCACTTACATTAAATTGCTGCACAGACTCCAGTCATCTTCAGGGAGCAAATTAAAGTGTTGGTTGTTACTTTAAAGCCCTAAATGTATAGGGCTATAGCACCAGGGTACAACAGGAATTGCTTTGCAGAATTGAAGCTGCCTGACTAATCTGTCATAAGAAGCAAATCTGCTAAAAGATCTCTCCCTTAATGATGTTCCTGGGAATTATGATCTGGTTTCGAAGTTCCAAAGTTAGGGCCCTCTCCTGCGGGCACGTGACCGCATAATGGACATACTGGGCATTCAGCAACTGGACCACATTTATGGCCACAGTACTGTGACCATGATTTACAGCAGTTTTGCTGGAAACTGGTGTTTACTTCCAGTTTCCAGCAAACACCAGCCCATAGCAAACAATGGGTTTGTTAACAACCATTGTGAAAAAGGTTATAAAATGGAGTCCAGTCATGTGGTAACCTGCTTTATGACAGTTGCAACTTATGATAATTGCCAGGCTCAGTTACAACTATAACTTGAGGACTACCTACATACTCCTTTCCAAAAAGGTGTGCAGCTCCTATCTTGCTGCAATTCTGTAAGCATGTGGGTGACGGTCTTAGGTTTTATCTTGGCATATCTTTTGTGGCATATCTTCTTAATATTGATTTGTACTATTTATTATTCATATATATATATAATTTTTAGGATATAGGTAGCTGTCTTATCATTCAGAGTTTCCTTGGAAATTTTGCCTTTCAGACAGGCTTATTTCTAGGATGTGGGGTGGGGGAGAAGAGACAATCTGTGGAGTAGAAGTTGACATTCAAGAACAGTTAGCAAGTTTCCTACCTCGTTCCTAGGTTGCCATTAGAATTACAGTAAATACAATTAGAGGAGCCTGCTGAATTCCCATCTGTCACCATACTCTTACCTCATGATCACTATGTTCACTTTCTTCCCAAAGGATTAATGAGACAGAAGTGAGAAAAAAGAAAGGTTCATTATATATTCTCATTAATTATTATCATAACTTAATAAAAAAATACTAAATGAGATTTTCATAATTTAGAGACTGAGATAATAACATCTCCATAATGAAATAAATATAACTCAGTTTGGTATATTACACTCCTATAATATTAAAAAAATAGAGAGAGGAGCTAATTTAACTTTTCTTAGGATCTCCTGATACGGTAATGCCATCATCACCCATATTGCAGTTTTCTAATTCTTTAAAACAAAAGTCTAAATCTTCCAGGTGAAGATACCAAATAAGTTTTGATAAATTAATAAGTAATGGTCCAAGAAATGTTATTGAAAAAAATGAGATTCAAGCCAGCTAAACCAAAGTAGAGGATACTTTATGCTTTACTGAATCAGCATTTAATATGCTGATAAGTGCTTTACTTGATAGGATGGGATTCCAAATCCCCTTTCCAGAGAGTTGTCAGTGTGTACAAGGAGGTTTCTAAACAGCAAACATCTACTGAAAGATATCAGTTCTTCACACCCCCGGTCTCCTTGGCTTTATACAGGCTCCCATGAGCTACTACAAATATATACAACAGAATGGAAAAGCAAAACACTTTAGTCTCGCCATGGTCACCTGTACCCACTCATTTTCTTACTAAATCAACTTTACTATCAAATTAAAACAAATCTGAGCTGAATGCTCATTCTCAAGAATTGATTTGAAGAGAGGGAGAAGATAGAGGAGGTAAAACAAAAGCTGCAGGAGAATAGAGAAATTCTGCAGAGACATGAGAAGAGATGTCAAAACAAAAACAGAAGAAATAAACTCAGTGTTAATAATTAAGAGTATTGCTTTAGCTTCTATCTTAAGAGGAAGCTGAGAAATTGTTTAATTGGGATGCCTATGGGTTTTAGAAAAAATGTAATAAAAGCACCTGGGGCCAGAGGTGTGGAAGGGTCTTAATTTTCAACAGGACTTGCATTACAGCAGCAGCCTTGGGGAAAAAAGGCACTACTTGGAGATGGCCCAGATTGGGCTGCAATGAACTACAGAGGAAAGCTTGGTTTGTAAGAAGTAACGGTTTATTTTGCTTCAGTCCAAAATGACATTGTCTCCAAATTAAATCATGGAAATGAAAACCGAAGATCTCTTGTTTCTATCAGGACAGCAGAAACTGGCAAGTCTAGAACTCGGAGACTTTAGAAGTTCATTTGAGAAGGTTGTGGCTTAGCCTCAGTTCATATAGGTGTATCTTATTATTAAACATAGATAATATGAACTATACTGTAGTTCAAAATTATTAGCCAAATATTTACAATTAACTATAGGCAGAATTATACATCCATGTCAACCTGCATTTATAGGTAGTCCTCCATTTATGATCATAACTGAGCCCAAAATTTCTGTCCTATGTCATGATGGTTGTAAATTAAGGCATCCACGTGACCAACCTGATTTTACAACATTACAGACTACATGATTGCTAGTGGAATAGATCTAGTCCCATCAGAAAGTTATTAAATATAATCTATTTCCATAAAAGAAATGTAATTCCTAACACATGCAGTACCTTAACTATATGCAAAGACTAATTTATACCAGATCATTTTCTACATTTTTGAAAAACAAACAGGAATAATTAAATTACAAATTTAAACAAAAAAATATCAGACTTGGGAGTTTCATTTCTTGTTAAGCTACTTCAATCTGCAGAATGTTCACTACATATAAATAAATGAAAAGGAGATTCAGTGCTAGTATAGCAGAGGGAAATACTAAACTGTTTAATATTAAACTATACATGAATACTGACTATTTACATTGAAATGGCTACAATATTTAAGTACTAGGTACCCTAAAATTCTTGTGGTTCATTAATTTCAATATTTCTATTATTAAAAAAACTTTGAAAAAAATAGAGTAGTACATGCTTAAGTCCTACTGATTCTTCTTCATTATCATCTTTAACTTATTCTGGATTGAAATAAAACAATTGTTATGTTTTTACTTTATTATTACTCTAAATAAAGATACCATTAGCAAACATACATCCAGAAGGTCCAACACAAATCTGATATGCTTTTAACTTTAGGGAAGCCTTGTAGAAAATCCTCTTGACTATATATTCCTTTTCTTCTTAATTATAAAACTTATGACTTGCCTTTGTATAAGATTCTTGAAATTGTTATATAGATATAATATTACTTGGGTTAATTATTGAAGAAAATAAATGGCCATGGATCTAAATATCACTAGATAATAATAACATAATTTAAATTTTGTACTATTTAAATTATATCAGGCATTTTTCTAACTTTGGAAGAAGCAAGTATTCTGTTTTATACAAATGCAACTGACTAATCCAGTATTAATGAAAACTTGTTTAAATTTCATCACAGTTTATGCTTAACTAAGCTACAGCTGCAGGTCAGAAATCTTTTAAACAAAATGAAGTCGTACAAGAGAAAGAAGCCACCACAGTAGTAGCTAGTTTGGGGAAGCATAGAAAGTTCTATTGTTTATTCTACTACAGATCTGCAAGAAGTAAAAATCTGTCAGAATTATTGAGAAAATAAAGCAAAATACAGATATTTGTAGCACAAAATCAAAGAATCTTGCAACCAGAGTCAATGAGGCAGAATAATAGTGTTATCCCAGGGAAGCTCATCAAAGGAGCACATAAAAGGAGGAAATGGCTCCTACCTGTACAGTGTCTTCAGTTTTTGTGTGAGAAGGGACTTCTGTAATTTCAGATGGTGTTTCTTCTTCTACAGCATCTCCAGGAGATGCAACAGAGGCAGTCTGGTTGGGAGGCTCTTCGACAGGCTGACTATTTTCTGGTTTCTCCTGGAGCATTTATTTAGAACATAAAAGGATTTTAAAAGCAAACATTATTCTCCAAGAAAAAATACTCTATTTTTACTAAGAAATGAGAGTCCTCTCTCTTCTCTTTAAAATACAGGCAAATAAATTAAAACTGAAGTCACCAGTGCACAAAACTTCAAGATGTATGGCCACTTTTTGAGAAATACTCCTTGGAGATTTCATTATTGACGAGTCAATATGCTCAAAGTGCGCAAAAGATGGAAGCTCATCTTTTCATATATACTTGAATATGAAGTATGATTTGAATTGAATTTCAATTAAGATAGTCCTAGCTTACTGACCATTAATTCAGTAACTGTTCAAACATACAACAGCACTGAATATAGAGATTTTATGACCTGTCTTCAAAGTTGTAACCGACACATGATCTCAAGGCACTTGACAACTGACATGCATTTATCTTGGTTGCAGCATCCTGCAGTCACATGATCACCATTTGTGACCTTCATAGCCAGCTTCCAAGTAATGAAGTGGGAAAAGCAGCAGGAAGTTACAAGTTGTGGTGACATGATGTCTCTCTTAAAGATATGCAGTGATTTGTTTAATGACTACTGCTATCATAAGTCAGCATGGTCATATAACATCATGCTTACTAATTGCACTGTTTAGCCAGAGTTGCTGGTCCCAACTGCAGCCAATAAGTGAAGACTACCTATAATTCAAATAAGCAGATTTGGAATAATTCTAAGACATAGTACAGTTGTCTTATTTTAATTCAGTTTAGCCACTATGGTTTTAAAACTACGGGTTAAGAAAGATACATTCTTTGTAGGACAGTGTTTCTCAATCTTGGCAACTTTAAGACTTTAACTCCTAGAATTCCTCAGCCGACATACTGAAATTCACACATCTTAAAAGTTGCTAAGGTGAGAAACACTGTTGTAGGACAAGGTATAGAAACTGGTATTCTCAACATTCTTTCATGGTCTGAAAGCTCACCATCTTATCAAATATCCAAAATCTTTTCCTATTATTACCCTGGATGAAACATCTTCCTTCCCTGAAGTTGCAACATTTCCTTTGTCTTGTTTAATTTTCTTGGAATCTTCTGGCTGTTTCTCCACCTTCTCAGAATTTTTCTTTGGCTGCAACAAAAGAGTCTCACATGATGGAGTTTTTTTTTTCAGCAAGATGCCTGTGTGTTTAATAAGTAAATCTCTTAGCAAATGAAGTGATGGGAAAGAGTTCTCTTCTAATGTTTTGCACATTACGAAACTTTTAAAAACAGAGGAACTTCACTGGGAGAAAAAAAAGATATATTCTTCCTTTATAGCACACATCACTTCTTTTAGTTAGTAATGTTGAACCACAAATTTAGTTAAGGTTATTGTCCTGGCACCTAGTGAACAGAAAGGTACCTGTAGGTTATTTAAGACTCAAGACAATAAACATAGTCATAGAACAAAGGGCTCAAACACTGATTAAAATATAGGGAATGTATATAAATTACAAGAGCATAGACACCTAAATGTCCTTTCTGTAGACAGGAACTGTGAAAAAGACTGCTGACAGATCCTTCTTAAACCAGCTGGAACACTACATTTCCCAGTTAGTTCTACAATGGAGTTCCCATCCCATCCCAATTTCTCTTGGCTTAAATATATTTTTGTAAGCGAGGGAAACTAATATGATTTACCACCCAGAAATGTCTGCCAAGAACATTCCAAGGGAGATATTTTTGTCTTGGCATCTATCAACTCATCCTCCCTTTTAAAGAGTCATACATATGTCCATAACAGTAAGGATGAGATGTCTGTGAAGACTCTCACTCGTCCAGGGTAATTGCATCGCAACAAAAGTTTTAAAAAACAGGCATCTGGATTG
>JANHZU010004032.1:42833-55515 GCA_032468055.1 Acrochordus granulatus | reverse complement strand
GTCCAGATGCCTGTTTTTTAAACTTTGTTGCGATGCAATTACCCTGGACGAGTGAGAGTCTTCACAGACATCTTGATGTCTAGGCTGCCAGTCCCAACTTCCTAGCTCATGCCTTCTGACTGGGTCCTTTTTTCTGCTTTTGACCTTCTGTTTCCATGAAAGGTTCCCTGCACAGTCTAAGTTCCTATCAGAAGCCATCTCATTTGGTCCTCCTGAGCTGTTGCCTGTGGCTTTCATCACCTGCTTCCTTTCTTCTGCAAATGATGGTTTCCCATCTCACATCAGGCAGCACAAAGAGTGAAACCACTTTCTATGATCTATTAGCTTAGCAATTTCCAAACAAATTGTACAGCAAGCAAATTACTAAAAGAATCTTTTAAAAAGAATTACTGATCTGTCTTTCAAACTTATAAAATACAATAATAATATATAGACCAATCATACAGGGAAAAAAAATGGGGGAAAGAGTGTTCTGGGCAGAAGTGGTAGGGTTGGCCTTAATTCACAATGGATTTTTCTTTTTCACTTTTTGCCAGCAATGTCTATCACAGTCTTTTCCAGATCATTCAGCCTTTTGCTGATTATTTTGTCAGCTGCAGAATATCTTTGGTGGCTGTCATTCTAGATCTGCTTTGGTCTCAATTATTCTTTCTTTGTGAGCAATTCTTATCTTTTCTAACTGGTGCCCAAGCCTGGTCTAATGGCTTCCTTGTTTTTCACTGTCCTCTGCACATCCACATTTTTCTTTGGGTTCATATTTCATTCATCTGTTTCTCCCATTACTTTATGTCTAGTAAGACTGTAATCAAATCATCAGCAAAATAGCAAAAGACAATTTTTGCCACAGGGCTTAATATAAAGTTAGTAACAGAATTTTACATGACTTTCAGGGAAATCTGACAGTATACTTCAAAACTCCAATAAACCTTTACACCAATGGTTTGAATGAAACAAAGACATGAAAGGGGATTTTTTTTAACATATAGCAATTGCTCACATCTTGTACTTTGTAAAGCAATACAGTATGAACATCAGTGGTGCAACATGGATAATCCCTAGGTTCCCTGAACTGGCTAACCCTGCTTGAAGGCAAGTGTTTTGGGATCTGTATCTTCCTTTATAGCACCAAATCATTTTTGGTTTAATTCTAATCAAGCTTAATTCAATCTCTTCACAAACTCCTATTCAACTATTTAGTGTTTATATACTAAAATACTCCTAATTGTTTTTGCTGCAAAAGACTAACATGATTATATATATTTGTACCAAATATTCTAAACTTCTAGTCATACACAAGTGCAATAAAAAAGCAGAATTAAAGAAGTATCAATCAATACAAAATACCCAAATGTTTTTGCCAGAAATTTTTCTTTGCCAGAAATTACAATGACAACTGATGTTTAAGGAAGGGAGGTAATCTTCAATGTTTCTTCTTTTGACCTACCTGTGAAAGAATGTCTGTGATCTTGGGAAAGTGGAGAATACAGTATCACAGTTTCAGGAGGAAACAGAGCCAGTAAATATTTCTGACTCCAAGGGTGAGAGAAACATGAGAAAGAATTCAGAGTAACTCCACCTATGCTAAGTTTAATTAGAGCTGGATAATTGTTTTCACAAGCTTTCAAGATAGCCATTTCAGGTTTTCTTCCAATTAAAACCTTTCCCTGGTACAATAATTACACAATCAATTACTGTAGCATCTTACAAGTCAAAGCCAAAATGATGGAATAAATCTTTCTGCCAGTCCCCAGGGTAGCATTAGAGACAGATGATAAAACAGTGTCCCTTCATAAATCCATGGATTTATATTCATAAATCCATTTAAATTCTGTCAAATTCTGGCCTAGGTCAATTTCTATTCTTAATGATTACCTCGATCGATTTTTTTTCCATAATAATTAATCTTTCAGGTTTTCCAGCATTGACCCCCTCACCACTATAACTGAGTCCATCCACTTCACTGCTGGTCATTCTCTTTTTCTCTTTCTCTCAACTATTTCCAGCATTGTAGCCTTTTCCCAGAAAGCTGGATCTTCACATAATGTGCCCAAAGTAACATAGTTTGCTCCTGGTCATTTGTGCCTTGAGTTAATTGGTTAATTAATCTTGGTTAATTTGTTTGGTGATCCACTGGATTGTTTTTGTGACTGTCCACAGCATTCTCAGGAGCTTTCTCCAAAAGCAAAATTCAAAGGAATCAATATTTTTCCTGTCCTGCTTTTTCAACTTTCCAATTTTAAAACTACACACCTTCTTCCAATCCAGCTTTCCTTAATATATATTCAGCATATAGTTTGAATAAATAAGGGGAGAGGATACAGCATTCTCACACTCTTTTGCTAACCTAGAGCCAAACTGTTTTGCCATATTCTATTTGTACTGTCGCTTCCTAAGTTATATATATATATAGTACATTCCTCATGAAAATGAGATGTTCTGTGATTCCCATTTTTCTAAGTATATTCAGCAGCTTGACATAATCAAAGGTCTTTCTGTAACTGATACAGGCTCTAATGAGTTTCTTTTGGTATTCTTTGGTTTTCTCAATTATCCAGTCTACACAAGGAGTAATATTTATCTTCCTCAGCCTTTTGCAAAGCCAGCTTGAACATCTGGTATCTCTTTTTCCATGTAGAGCTTTAATTTGCACTGGATGATCTTAAGCATTATTTTGCTTCCAAGTGGAATTAAGGATATTGTAAAACAGTTCACACATTGTTAACTCGTTTTTCGAATTAAAATGTAGACTGACTTCTTCCAATCTGTTGGCTACTGTGTGTTTTCCAGATTTGTTGAATTAGCTTGGTTGCTAAGAACCTTTATTGATTCTTCTTATGTTGCTTGCCATATTTTAGTAGGCATTTCATCAGTTCATGTAACCTTCTGATCTGATAATGACCAAAGCACAAATGAGTTTATTTGTGAGCATATATAGTAACACCTTTTTAAAGTATCCAGATATACTGTGTATACTTGCACATAAATCCAATCACAGATGAGCAGACTCCCAAATTTTTAACTAAAATACCATGAAAAATGTACCACCTGCATATTTGTTCAGTTGCACAGCCATGTCTGATTCTTCATGACCCCATGGACTGCCAGGCCTCCCTGTCCTGCACTGCCTCCCACTGCCTCCCGGAGTCCATCCAAATCCACGCCTATCACACTTACTATGCTACCTAACCATCTCATCCTCTGCTGTCCCCTCCTCCTTTTGCCTTCAATCTTTCCCAGCATCACAATCTTTTTTAATGAGTCCTCTCTGCACATTATGTGGCCAAGTATTTGTGTTTCAGGTTCAATATCTGTCCTTCCAATGAGATCAACTGCATATAGGCCAATCGCAAAAATGTTGAGGATCGGCTTAATTATGGATGGCACATTTTTCATATTTTGGTTAAAAATTTGAGGATTGGCTTATATATGGATGGGCTAATACCCAAGTATGAACAGTAAAACCACATCATGGAGACTGACACATTTTTCTTCTTTAGCTTAACTTACATATGAATAGCCTGTGACTTGTCCCACAGATAGCACTTGATCATGTCTCTGACACTGTATTTCCACTCCTCCATCTCCTTTGAGCAATAATATTGATAATTTCATTTCTATATACTTCATTTGGTGATATCTGTGTATAGAGGTATAATTCTGGTTGTTTGAAGACAGTTTAGCTAAGAAGAAATCAGTGGAGTGGAAGATGCTTGCAGTGTTTTTGTCAATTTTAGACAAATATGATAGACTCACACCAGCTTATTCTGAGCATCTTAAGTGTTTGCAATTAAAGACTTCTTGGATGAAGAATCTGCCAGTGAGATTTCAATTAACTCCACCTCTTGGAGAAGGTTTAATAAGAAAACCAAAAAAGCCAAATCTCAAGATATAAAAAGGAGTTTATTGGGAAAAGGGGCTATAGACAAGAAGGAAGAGAGCAACCACATCTAGACAGTAGTCCCCCCACATCTAGGGTAATCCCAATTCTTTTCAAATTTAAGAAACCCTCAATCCCTGTCTATAAATGATTGAAGTGAGAGCGTCTCTGCAGGCAGTTATTGTTTATACATGACATTGTATAATGCATTAAGATGTGATTGTATACTGTTTTAATCAAGAAATACAATAACCACATATTACATACTTGTATAAGAAAGATTCTGTGGCTGAATTATAAAGACACGGAGATTAAAGTGCTACATTAAAATCTGGGAGACTGTGAATTCTAACCCTTCCTTAGGCACAGAAGTCAGCTGGACCAATCAGTCTTTCTCAGCCCTTTGGATTAAGCAAATGTCTGCTCAGAGTGAACATGAGTGTTGTCAATGTTATGTTGAGGATATTATATTTTTTCACTTGAAATCATTATTCTTATTGCTGAACTCAATCTTGCTACTTCAGATAGAGTTCTAGATGTTACAGTTGAACATTAGCAAGAAATCTATCTCATGTTTTATTACTTTTTTGCATTGATGGAATAATTCCTTCCCTATGATTCAAACCTTGCACAGATTTTTATTTTAATTGTTTTTAATATTTTTTTTTATTGTTAGCTGCCAAGAGTCTTTGGATTTCGGCAGCATATAAATAAATACAATAAAATAAATAAAAGATCAAACACTAGATGCCATTATTCAGAGTTTTAAAACAATTATTTCGCACACAAGACAACAGCATTAAATGTAGCTAACTCCCAGTCAAGGGTGCAACACCCTTTTATAGTCAGGTATAAACAACTAATTTGCACATGCCTAATTCTAGAATTCTCAAATTTAACATTTCGATTAAGATATACTCTGATTTCTCACATTCTAATTGGCATATCTGAGTTCTGTTGCAATTTCTTTTCATTCCTTTATCTGTGTACGTGATCCTCTCACCTTTCTATATTGGTGAGACAAACTACCTTTCTAAAATGGCATTCGTTAAGGTTTTAATACTTCCAACAGCATCTATCATAAAATTCAGTTAATAATACATTCCTCTCCTGATGCAGCAAGGACAGAACTGTATTTCTTTTCTGTTTTTGTTGTTTGTGACTTTTAAATATTTAAGGTACCAGAGTCATTTGGTCTGACTCTAAGCAATAAGAAAATAGCAATAAGAGTTGTTGTGACTATAGTTTTTAATCAAGAGCAAAGCTTGACACAGGGTAGTACAGCTGAATATTTTAGCTAATAAAATACCTTGAAAAGCGCTAGAGGTCATACCTGTTTATCTAATGCTGCTGCCTCCTTCCATAGTGTTCTTAAAAGGAGCCAGCAGCACTCAGAACATAAAAAAAGCACTGTGATACTTCTCATTCATCCAGGAAAAAGATTTCTGGAGGCTTGTAATTCATGGCAACTAGACTTAGTTCTTTGTTGTTTATGAGAGTTTTCAGCCTTATCCCAAGGCTTTTATAAGTCACTAGGAGTGGGGAAGAGGGAGGAGGGTTTTCAGCCTTATCCTCCCCCAAAAAGCACTATTATCACAAAGTAACAGTATGATTACAGATTTATAGTTCACCTTTATTTTGTACAACTCATATTTACTATACAACCTATGAAGGGGGCAGGACTGAGAGAGTGATTGGCTCAAAGCCATCCAATTGACTTATATATAACAGTAAGCCAGAACTGCTGAAAATAATGGCTTAGCAGTATGGTTCATGCTGGTGAATTCTGCAAGAACAGGTACCACCTGAAGTAAATCATAACAGATCAGAAATATAAAGTTTCCACACTAATCTGAACATATTGTAGATTCTGACTGCTTTCTCCCCTAGTAAGGTGAAATTCAGAAACCAGCAACAACAAAAAATGCAAAATCAGAGTAAATGAATTTTCTGACAGTTCTGAATTTCTGGCATGTTGAAAATCTAGTGAAAACACTCCCTATAAGAAAACTTCAAGTTTTGAGGGCCAAGAAAACATCTTAAAATGTTGAACAAGTAATCTGTGTTCCACAAAATGTTAGAATGGGGATAGGGGACTTCTGGCTTTACAAGATTAACCCATCCCTTCCATGGAGCCTTAGCTAAGTCCTACTATCTTCTCATTATTACCAGCTGTCCCTCTTTGTTTCCTTTACTTTCTCCCTTTCTCCATTAAAAAGATGAAGCCTGAGAAAACAATGCAATGTCACATGTTCCTGACTGGAAAAAGCAAAGGGTAACTTCTGTCATGTCAAATAGCACAGGCCTTCTCCATGACAGGAGATGTTTCACATGTGCTGTCATCGGCTGTTCTTACATACAGTATATGTTCTTTCTACTCTTTGCCTTTGATCTCTCTATCACACGTTTACTCTCCTCTTCTGGTTCTGACTTTCCTCTCCTACACACACATCCATTCCTCTCTTGAACACATCTCATTTACACATGTAGGTTGCTCCCTTTCTTCTGGCTTTTTTCTCATGTGTGCTTTTTCTACTCTTCTAACTCTACCAGCAGGACCTAGAGGCCAGAAATTCACTTGGAAGTGTTTTTGTGTACCAAATGAAGAAATTTTCAAATTTTAATGTCATGTATAGTAGAAGTGTATTTATACCTGCCAGCAATGAGAATGAAGAGGACTTTATGATAATTTAGTGTACAAATTCTGTTGCTTAGACTTGGATGTTGTTGAGTTACTGAAATTAACTGACCATGTAGTACCCTTGTCTGAGAATTACATCATTATCATTCCAATCAATAGTGGGTACTTTTTTTTGAAATTCTTCCTGCATCACATTAATTTCCTCAATTTTCAGCCATGGCATTAAGGTTCTAGATAACATGTATAACATTCTTTTAATTTTGTTCATAAAAATAATTTAATAAAACAGCACAATTTTTGAACCAGATTATTTTTAAAGAAAATGATCATTTTTAAAGAAAATAATCTTTATTTTCCAAGAAGTAATATTTTCTATTCACCTACACACACATACACGTGCGTATGGTCTATTTCTTTGCTGTATGAAGTAAGAAACAAATGTCGAGAGTTGGGAAAACTTAAAACAAAAACTTACGTTCTGGTGAAACCAATAACCATGACCTCTTCTGGGGAATCTCTGCCTACGTGGGAAAAAACCCCTATCCATATTTCAAGGCCTGTGAGGAATTAAAAATAAACACAGTGAATCAGCAAGATATTTTAGGTACATTCAACTCTTTCAGCCACAACCAAAATACTGTGGGGGCAAAACTAACCAAATAGTCTGGAATAGAACATAAACGTTTCCCCTCTTCTGTTAGATGGCTATCTGATACTTTTGTCACATGCCACATTAGCCATTGTAGAACATTGCCTCCCACAGGACAACATCAGATTAAGATCAAATACTAGGGCAGTAATATGCAGTTTGTTATGTAGGCACATAATCTTAAAGCATCTTGCATGGCCTAGCAGAAGTTGTTTTTCCTTCCATCACTCAAACTGTGAAAATGAAAAGAGCATCTGAGGATGACTTGCCTTATACACCTGCTTTTATATTCCTGAGAAGGCATCTGACAGTCTAACAGGGAACCCATTTTGCATGCAAAGATCCATCTAAGGATCTCCCATGATGGCAAAAAGAGCAATCAGACTAAGTGGAAGAAAAGCTAGCCAACCAAGGCTGCTGTTTTTCGGTTTCTAGTAAGGAAACTGAGATTTCTGAAGAGAAGACATTCCCTCTTCTGTTTGGACTTGACACTTTCCTGTTAATACTAGTGAAGCTACTTGGAAGGGAAGACTTCAACTTTTCCTATCCATAATTCCCAGTATAACCAAGATCTGAGTAAGAGGGTATTTTTATATGAATGCATACACAACCTCCAACTCATTAACGTAGGAGAATCTTGTTGATGTAGAACATGCTCAAAAAGATGTATTTTCAATCTTGTTTTACCAATATAAATAATTATCTCTACATACATACATTCTATTCATGGGAGACAATTAAAAAAAATAGTAGCACACACTAGATAATTTAACAGAAAATAACTATATTCATTCAGGATGTCATTGTTAACACTTAAACCAAAAATTTAATAAACACAGTTGAACCAAATAAGGAAGTCTTCTCAACAGAAATTCAAAGGATTTTATGATTAATATCACTACACAAGTCTTTTTTTCTATAACAGTATTTCTCAAACATTTTGCAATTATGGACCAATAAATAATCAAAATATTAAACAAGTATCTACCTCCCCACATTTTGCCTTTGAGTGGGGGAATCATACTTTGGGGAAAAAAGGTTTATTCACGTACAGTATGCTTTTCCATCTCCTCCATATTAAAAGTTTTTTTTCCAAAATTCTAATTCAAAATTAAATATTTGGAGAGTGGTCACTTGTCCAGTCAATGAAAGCACAGGAACTGAGACAGGAAGTGAACTCTGCTTTTAATAACTGACCACTGGTGAACACAGGTGTCACAGCTTGGTGCACCTGGCAAGGATGAAGTCACATAAGAAACGTCACACAGGGATTATAGTCAAATTGCTATAATTTAATATCAGGCAATTGCTTGAGCTCATTATATGCACACACCCAAACGCTAAATGCGTTTACTGTACTGTGCTCAAATACCATCACACTCAGATGGTGCTCTTGACAGCTTATATTAGCAAACAGAGAAACATGGTAGAAAAACAGAAAAAACATCGCAAAACTAAGTAATATCCACATACACATTTTGGGCTATTAAGCTGGCCCCACTGTTAGCCCTGAAGAATCCAAAAGTCTTCCAGGTTGTGCAATCTATTTTGACTGGGGGTTGCCAAATACAGATTGTTATAATTATTTGCACAGAGGTGAAAGGATGAGGGCGGTGAAGGGGCCAGAGAGTGCTGTAATTGCAAAACATGCAAAGAATGTTGATAAATTCAGTGACAGTGAAGATAGATAAGCAGTCCAGGAGTAGAACAGGGATGGTATGAACACAGATGAAACAGGCCTGAGACAGGATAAGCCAGAAGAAATAAGGGAAGGAATGCAAGTGTGATACGGGATTTTGTCCGAATGTAGCTGGACAGGCTATTATTAGCACAGTAAAAATCACACCTTTCATGACCTCATTCCATGACTAAAGGTGGAGAAGAACCTTAAAAGGTAAAAGGTGTAGAAAAGTGATATAAAGCACATAGTTAATACACAGCACTGGAGCAAAAATTATCCAATTTTTTTGTTTGTAACCACCTCTTACTGAAAATACATAAAAGGCTAATTTGTGAGAGACTCAGGGTTCCTCTCTTGGAAGAGGGATCCCTTTTTACTTGGTACCAAATAAAATGGAGAAAAGTTTTCTTATGTCTAGAGCTTCATTGGATTGATCTTTGGGCAAATTAACCTTACCCTTTTTGGTGGCTAACAAATACAGTATATGCAGGAAACAACACTATTGGTCTAATTGGCAATGTATCCCCTGAATGGAACAACCTATTCCATTTTTTACAATTTTAGTAAGTAAGGTATAACAGTGAAGATACCACTGCAAGCAATTTCCACTGAGAACTACTAAAACTTCAGAGCGCAGCTACACAAAATTGTTGTTTGCAGAAATTAAATGCATAAATCTGCATAATGGCCCACAACTGAACTTATGCTTGAGAAAAACCAGTGACAAATGCGGTTTTTCTATGGTTTCATGGTACTGCACACTGTTGGTCATTGTCCATTTGATCATGTAATCAGAAAGCTGCCCTAAAGATGCTATAACTTATCTCTAATAACCTCCAACTGCTCAGGTTTTAAAATATCTCCTAGAAACCCTGTTACTTCTAAAACTTTTTATAGATTACATTCTATCTGGTGATTCAGAAACCTGGAATTAGAAACTGAATTAGCCATGAGCATCCAATGATTCCTTAAATATGCAACCATTCCTCAATTCTGCAGGGAAATCAGCCTTATTAAAGTTGCAGAGATTGTGATACATGGTCATTCCCAAAATACACTATCTAAACTGATGAAAAGTTGAACGTATATAGTGTAAACAATTAGCATCTCTTGTCCCAGAAAACTGGGGTCCGTACCCAGTGTGTGAACACCCAGTGAAGGCATACTGAGGTGGATATTATAAAACACTTTTATTCTGCCCCAAAAAAGGAAATAAGGGGATTACTCCCAAAGGCCTGTGGAAAAGCCATATCCATTACAATACATAAACTACACATTGTAAGCCGAGCCCTTTGAAGTCATCATCCACTCTTTCCTTTATAAAGGTAGTTTCCCAATTCACGTCAAGCAATGTTCAACTTTAAACAGCAACTTTTAGCAAAAATCAGCAATACTTTATACACTGTAAGTAATTTTGGTATTTTCTAACTCTTTTATGAAGTTGCCTTGGGTGCAGTGACCAAGTGGTTAAGATGCTGGGCTTGTTGGCTGGAAGGTCGGTGATGACTCAAGTTCAAGACCCAAATGCCACGTAACAGTGTGAGCTCCCTTTACTTGCTCCAGCTCCTGCCTATCTAGCAGTTCGAAAGCAGGTAAAAATGTAAACAGATAAATAGGTACCACCTTCAGTGGGAAAGGTAGCAGCATTTCATGCACCTCAGCTTATAGTCATGCCAGCCACATGACCAAGGAAGCGTCTTTGGACAAACACTGGCTCCCTTGACCGTGAATTGGAGATGAACACCATCCCCTAGTGTCAGGCACAGCTGGCAGGGGAAAACTTTACCTTTAGCTTGAACCATAATATGCTTGGGATTCTACTTGAGCACACATTTTTCATTTTGCAAGCATGAAAATTATTAGCAAAGTTATTAGGTTATATGATCTCTTATACCTAAAGCTTACAGTTTTTTTCTGATTAATTATACCAACCTTTCTAAGCCAAGGATTTATTTAGGTGTATCAGGTGCTATACTTTTATGGAAAGGGGATTTTACTGCTACATCACACTGAAGACTAGTTTTGCAAAATAAACATTCATAACTGAGAATTCCACAGGAACGTTATAGTGTTATGTTTTTTGTTCATGCAATTTTTTTTGTTTGTAAACAAGAATGCATTCTGGAAAAAAATAACTTGGATTATTGCCTTGTCTATAACTTGTCTCCAATCCTTGACTTATGACCACAACTGGGACTGGAAAATTGTTACATAACACAGTAATTAAGTGAGATATTATGTGACAGCACTCGATTTTATGACTTTTTTTGTCATCAAGTGAATCACGCGGTCATTAAGTAAATCTGGGTTTCCCCACTGATTTTGCTTGTTGGAAGCCAGCTGGGAAGGTCGCAGATCATGATCATGTGACTGTCATAAATGAGTCAGCTGCCAAGTGACAGAATCATAAGCACATGATTGTGGAGGTAGTGCAACAGTCATATCTTTGAGGATAGATCATCACTTTTTTCAGTGCCAACATAATTTTGAAGCATCATTAAACAAATAGTTGCAAGTTGAGGACTACCTGTATTTCTACTGAAAGAGTTTTGGGTCTGCCATAACCATAGGAGCAACTTTGGCATATATTGGATACAGTAAGTCCCCTACTTACAAATTAGTTTGGTTCCAAGAGTGCGTTCTTAAGTCAATTTTGTTTGTTAAGTCCAACAAAGTTAGCCTAAGTACCTCCACCACCTTCCCCACTTCAAAAAAGAAGAGGAAGAGGAGAGGAAACTTTTTAGAGCATTAAAATCTCCTTCTAAACTCACCCCCATACACAAAGCAGGTGGGGGGTGACTCCCGAAGGAAGGCAAGCTTGGAGCGGCAGAGAAAGGGGAGGGGGGACGGCAGGTCTATTTTACCTCTGCAGCTACAAAATGCCAAGCCGCACCACGCAGCTGCTGGACAAGTGGGCAAAGTCCCACCCGCTGCCGCTCTCGCTTCCAGAGCTGCTGCTGCCACTTAGCTACCCAGTGCTCACTCTGCTGCTGCGCCTGGACATGCGGACATTTGCACCTCTGAAAGTTTGCAACTTGAAGGTTCTTAAGTAGTGGTACTTGCTTTGGCTACCATGCAACCTCTTCTAGCTTATAGCTGCTTTGGCACTCATTATTTGCATCTTTAACCTAAGAACCTCCCCCTTCCAATATCATAGGGACAAGCCAAAGCTGTTCTTTGGCCCATGGCACATTCAAAATAAGTCCAGAATCCCAGTCTAGATCAACAACAAAGGAGTTTTGATTCAATAACAAAGGAGTTTTGATATGTTCATTAATCAGGGAAAGAGGTGGTTGCAGCTTATATCCCAGTTGTTACAGAATGATCTTCATCCTGGGGATTTTCATAGAGAGGATCAAACTCCTCACAAGGATCATTTTGCATATATATATAATTTTCTGTTCATGTACCTATCTTGTTTTTATATTTTTCTTTTGTTAAGCTGTCATAAAGATGCAGCTATACAGACTGTTCTTGCTTAAGGACCACAGTTGGGACTGGCAACTCCATTGCTAAGGAATATGACAATTAAGCAAAACACCTCATGAATGCCCTGCTTAGTGATGGCAATTCTGGCAGTTCCTGTTGCCATTTTTAAGTGAATCCCATGTGGTCATTAAGCAAAGGCCCAACCCAATCCAAGCTTTTCCTGGCTTGGTCCCTCTCAGCCCCAAGATTCGGTTCTTCGAACATAAGGGGCTCTCTCCTCTTTAACTCTGGGGGCCTTGCTCCGCAAGTGTCTGGTTGTGATATCCTGTTCTTGAAACTCAGTTCTTGGGATCAGTTGGGAGTGTTGCTCCTGTACCAGCCTCCCTGCTGAGTAGCATCCTCCTT
>JANHZU010004030.1:74120-89239 GCA_032468055.1 Acrochordus granulatus | reverse complement strand
GGCGTATTAGATATGAAGTGGGGGAGTGATAAGTGGGAAAAACCAAATGCTCTGAGGCTTGCAATGGGCAGTAGGTCTAGCAGAAAGTGATTATTCCAGTTGTTTGTACAGTAGATTGCATTCATATATGTGTGTGCCTGCCATGCCTAGATTTGTTTTTTTATCCTGCCTTTATTACTTTATAAGTAACTCAGGGCAACAAACATATCTACTACTCCTTCCTCCTCCTCATTTCCCCATAACCACAACCCCATGAGCTGAGAGAGAGTGGCTGGTCCACAGTCACCAAACTGGCTCTCATGCGACATACTGACACTCTACATGTAATATACTGAAGGCTGTGTAGTCATTTGGTGCTTTGGCCTTCATAGTTATGTGCTGAACTGCAAATTTAAAACTGATCCTGTCTCCTAGTGAAATCATCTTCAGCTGGAGATTGAAGTGAGATCTTTGCAGATGTAATTTGGGCTGAAGGCAAATACCAGGAACAAAAAGTGCTCTCTCTGATTTAATGACCCCAGTCAGATCCTCACAACTCAATCTGAGTTGCAAGAAGTTTGGTGGAAAAGTGGATTTGTGCGTGAAAGAAATGTAAGCTTAGTTTCGGGACTAAAACAACTGTTGGGGCCAACCACGGGCTTCTCTTTGATTTGTTCCTCCTTCATCTTCTGCTATGATTTCCACAGCGTTCGTTCGCATCTGGCAGATCTCCGGCTACAATTATATGTGCATTAATGCTGGATTAAACTCTGCCCAAGAATTTCTCAGAGCTTTTCTTCCCTCCTTAGCCACCTTGTCATTAAAAAGGAGCAGAATTTCCAAACTCTTCTTTCTCCTTCAAAACTAACTTCAGAAGCCAAATTTTTTCCAGTGGGTTGAACAATAAATGAAGGTTAACTTTTCTTTATGGTGCCAGTCTTTCTTTTAATTGTTTGTCTTCCAAACCTCCTTTTCAACTTTTCCTCATAATCGTGTTAAGTTTAAAAACATGTTTTTCCCCCAACCTCCTTCCTTGTGCCAGGAAATTTTACTAGTGACAATCTGAGAGTTTTTCTTTTGTTTTCTTTTTTCATTCATTATTTTAGAAAAGGACAAAACATAGGCAAAATGTCAGGATACACTACAATAACAAACTAAACAATCCTTTAAAATAATAAAAATGAGAAAGTAGAGAGAAAAGGGAAACAAACAAGAAAGGTCAACCTTATATATTCTGAGAGATAGTCCCGATTTACTAAAGTACTACATACTATTATACTGTAATTACATATAAAGTATTATTATAAAATACCATAAAGTCTGTACAACAGAAGAACATAGTGCTTAACCCTTTGATTAGTAGAAAATACTGCCTTCTCTAGGCTGCATAAGTTTCATATTTCCAGAAGCTGATCTTTAACATCTGGAATAGTACAACTTCTCCAGTTTCTCAAGATTATTCTTTTACTTACCCCCCAATGTGTGGTAATCCCTGATTTCTACAGACAGTCATATTCCAAAGTTTTGGTACATCATTCAACATCACATTAACATTTTTAACCTTTAAAGGTCTCCCCATAAATCTACTTAGATACACTATAATGCAATGCCAGAAAAGTGTCAGAGGTTTACTGGATCATATCATGTGCGTCAATAAACCATCTCCATATCGGAGACTTTGTGGTTTTATGCAGTGCACATTTGCTTTTTTAGGAGAAAAATATGCATACCCCTCTTTGTTTCCCTATAGGCACTTATTAATTGACATCAAGACAAGGCAAACTGGTTGACTACATTAGTGGCGCCAGTTATTTATTTTTATTTACTGTACTTTTATCCTACTCTTATTTTTTATTATAAACCACTCAAAGTGGTGAACATATCCAATACTACTTCTTCCCCCTATTTGCCCACAACTACAACCTTGTGAGGTGAGTTGGGCTGAGAGAGAGTGGCCCAAGTTCATCCAGTTGGCTTTCATAGCTAAGGCAGGATTAGAACTCGGGGTCTTCTGGTTTCTAACTTGGGATCTAACTGGCTCTCTCTCATTCTCTTTGGCAAGTCAAATTCAGCAAGGGTTGTGTTGTAGGCAACTTCTTGTGTTGGCAGAATCTTCCCGAGATAGGCCAGGAGATACCATTGATACGATAGGCCAAAAAACTGCCATTTCTGCATAGTGTAAGTCAAGCGTGAGTGAAGCTTCTATACATTTTTTTCTTAAAATACAGGGACCATCAAATAAAAAAAATGAGGTCGTTGAATTGTAAAAAAAAATTAAGAAAAAAATGACAAAGCAAAGCAGAGTTGCTTTGGTAATGAGATAGGTGGCATATACATTTAATACAAATAAATCAATATACAAATGAAAGCCAGCAGCCTCTTTGTTTTTTGAAAAGGGAACTCTTGCATGTAATCCTATATAGAGTTCTCCTCGTTTAAGGACCCATGTTTTTCCCTGGGAGAGAACACATGGAAAATTTCCATGCACTGAAGTTTCCACATCAGGAGATTTTGCTTTAAGCAGACACCCCTTTTTCTTCCTCATCCTCCTCTGTCACACAGTGCTGCGCAAAAGTCTCAGACCATCACCTGTTTTGTTGTTTTGGTAAAGTTTTAATGCCCGTACTTATTTTTTGGTCTCTGTATTAAGATTCAAACAGAAGATACAGGAAATACGTACACAAAATTTAAACAATTTCCAGAAGAAAATGGCTTCTTCAGGCAAAAAAAATCAGTATTCAGTATACTTAACAGGCCAGTTTAGCCTATGGAAGCTGTTTTTTTCTGCTTTTTCCTGTTTTTTGAACACTGCATACAAATTTCCTGCATTTTCTGGCTGCATTCTAATAAAGAGACTGAGACATCATTATATATGGTCATTGTGCCGTTGCTAAAACAACAAACCTAATGGTGGCCTAAGACTTTTTGCACAGTACTATGCTTTTTTTTTAGCCTTCCAAAAAAAAAAGTCCTGCCTAGTCACATAAGACCCACCACCTGCTGCCCGAGACCAGCCTTCTCCCCTTGGGATCTCCCTGCAGAATCTCCCGCAAGCATAATTATCCCTTCAGGTGCCTCCTCGGTTTATCACCGCTTTCTGTCCCCATCAAATATTTCATTGCAACCTAACATTAAATCTTTAACAACCGCGGTGTTTCAACCCAACCCCTGTTGTTCTTAGATTTGGGGAGGGGTGCTGCTACTTATGAATCTGAAAGGAACAACAATCAGTTCCACGGTCTTCCAAACCTTTGAGGGAGAGCTTTTGTGTTTCCCTTGGATGCTACGAAAGGAGGCATCTCCATTCTTCAAGTAACTGTGTATATCAGAGTTTCTCAAACAAACAAACAAGCAGGTAGTCCTAAAAAAGAGCAACAAACCCAAAGTCACCCAGCCGGGTTTCCTACCCTTTTAAGGAGGGACTGGAATTCACGCCATAGACAGTATTAATTTCCCATATTTCTTTTCTAATCCCGTATTCATAAAACCAAAAAAAGATTAATTCTAGTTTGGCACGACATTAGTGCCTGATATCTTTTGCATCGTTGCATGGATTGGTACCCAACATTTTGTTGCTTTTTCACAAGCCCACCATGCTTCCTTTTCTTCTTTTCACATTCCTTTTCATTTCTTCCTTTTCAATTTCCGGCACCGATTTGCTATTCCTTTACAAGTTTTAGTCAATTTAGCCAGTGTCATGTACTGCTGACACATTATTTTAGTGTAACATTTATTTTTAAATTATAACACAGCGTAAATGTAATGCCAGTTCCCCCCATTTCCCCCCATATATCCATGTTTATATTGAACTAACATTTGCAGTCCATTTCACCATAATCATTAGCCTGTTCATCCTCTGTTTCAAATCATAGCAATTATTTATTTGTTATGTATTTTAGCTATTAGATAATCATCATTTGTCCATAACTCGATGACAGATTTAGATTCCTTCTCAGGTCTGATTGTCCTTTTATCCATATTAAACCTCTCTTTCATTTGATGTTAGCCTTATCGAGTTCACAGGAAACGTGACCAGATAAGCTAATACTACTTGATTGTAAAACTATGTTAACAGAATTTTGCAAGCTGAACATACAATTCTCCCACCATCATCTTTAAGCCTGAGAAACTAGGGAGGGTCCCTTCTGAGCACTTCCTCCATCTACTAACCAGCTCTTATCTCACTGTTCCTTAGGCAGCATCTCTTCACCTGACTTCCCAAGGTCTTTCCTACATCTGATTATTAGAAAACCACTGAGAAGAAGGTCCTTCTGTTGCTAATTGTTCCCTTGTTTTCATTTAATTTCTTATCTTGCATTAATAAATCCTCATATGTTAACCATTATTCTTTATCTGCTGTTTCTCTTCTGTAGAAAGATTCCTGAATGCATGCCTACAATGATATCTTTGGGCAAAGTCTAGGCTTATTTTTGTTCCCTGTTCTTCATAACCTATTTCTCAGGTAATGATTCTTAAAACCTACATTTACTTTCACTTTTTGATACCATAAAAACATGCCACTCAAAGCTGGTGTCTTCTTTCAAAGTTGCAAAGTTTGCCATTATAATAGAAATAATTCTCACTTAGAATGGAAATTCAAATGCAATCCTCATATTCTTGCTTAGATTGGGAGCTCCAAAAGTTGGTTAGAAGATGAGAGGCTATGTATATGTTTTAAATAAAATAAACTTAGTTTAGTATAATTTGCAGTGTGCATGGCAATGTGCATTGCTAGTTCTTTGCAAGCATGAACTGCATTTTTAGCCATATTCTAACTGCCTTCTTCTCTTTGATAGATATAATAATGTTGAGAATAATGATGATGGTATGAATATGCTGCCAAATTCTTGTGATTGTAATCCTTTTGGGACTTAACCACCAGCTGACAACATGAGCACCTTGTTGGAAAAACCCAAGTTTGATAGCTTGGGTTTTTGACATAGCTATCTCAAAGTGGAAGCACTTTGGTTACTTGGGCCTTTGATTATAAATAATCATTCTGATTTTGTTGATTAGAAACAAAGAATTTTCCTCTTTGATCTCTCTCTCTTGTGTCCAGGGGCAACAAAAACAAATATTTCTCTCTGGGAGGAAATTCCCTCTAAGTATGCATCTTGTCTCTCACTCATGGAGCTCCCTAAAGTTGGCTTAGAGGAAGAAAAATTTAACATGACTTCCATCACAATCATACCCTGTATTTCATGTATGTACTTCTTTACTTTGGGGCTGCGTTCCATGGATTTTTGTAGAAACCTCTCTCCACCAGTAAGGATCCCTACAATGGGGATTTCAAATCTGTTGATCGCTGTGAGTTGCACTCCATGTACCTTCTCCAACTGGCTGGCTACTTTGGCTCCAGACTTCACTAACTGTAAAGTTACTTGTGAACAGGTGTCCACAGTGCATTCCATGGGGACAGACATAATTAGGCACTTGCCATAGGCTTTATCCTTGAAGGCTTAAATTTTAGCTGGCATTTCCAGGGCCAATTGGCTTCCTGCATTAAGTTGCAGAACATTCCTATTTTTGTGATTTGGACATTTCCTGTTGATATGCCCAGGCCCCTTGAACTTGTAACACGTAACATCCTGTCTTGAGCATCTGTCATGGCACTTCTTTGATGACTGTGTTGAAATGTGCACTCTTGTCCTTCTCTAAGTACTAATGCAGATTTCTTCTTGCTTCGGTTACTCTTGGGTCTCATTCTTAAGGGACTGCAACATCCACACTATAGTCTTGGTTTGGTGGTCACAAATATATCTTAGCTGCAGCCTTCTTAAGAAAAAGATATTGCCCAAACAGAAGTCTCTTTCACTTCTACCCAACCAAATGCAAACTGAAGAATGTGCCTGTGCACCATTTAGCATTCCTGAATGATCAGTGCAAGTTGGTCTTTAAGTAGTTCTTCCATGACGAGAACTCGTTGTGGTACCCTCTGACAAATGTTGTATAACTTCTTTTTAAGATCACAAGATCTTGACACAGAGTCACGGATTCCTTAACTTCAAATATATAGGTAGTACTCGACTTACGACCATAACGGAGTCAGAATTTCCGTTGTATGTCATGATGTTCATAAGTCAAGACACCCATGTGATCAAAACGATATTACCACATTTTTTGTGGTTGTCGTAAAGCAAATGTGGCAGTTGTTAAGTGAACATGGCATTCGTTAAGCAAATGAATGCATTGTCTGCAGTGGGCATTTTTTTCCAGAAACTAGAAGTAAATGCTGGTATCTGGCAAAAAAACCAGTCATAAATTACAGTCATATGACCGTGGAATACTGCAAACAGTCATAAATGCAGGCTGGTTGCTGAGCACTCAGAATTTGTTCACTGACCATTGGCCTGGTGCTCATGAATCTGGGTTGTACCTTTGAGAGACTCCGTTGTTAACTTTGAATGGTTGCCAAGTAACCAGTCATAAAAAGAGGACTACCCATACTTACTTTGTCATCAAAGGCTTTTAATAAAATCTGCTGGGGTGTTTTAAATTTCATAGGTAAATGAAATCTAATTGTGTTTAGCTGTTCGGTGACTTTTTTTTTAGCATGTCCACCTAGTCTTCAGGGTTGAGTACCATCCATAGAGTGTCTTGGCTGATGCTAGAGATGGTGGGAGAATCTACTCTTCTAGCTCTGATTTCCCATCTTGAATGAGACACCGAAAACATCTGCACAGCTTTTCTTCTGCCATGTTGTATAGTTGGTTCAATTTGAAGCTTTGCCAGATTCGCTTCTCCTGTTTGTGAGAGCAGCGTTATATTCTCTATTCTTGCCTTTCTTCTAAGCATCTCAACTTCCTTTTGTAATTTATCCATTTTTATCCAGTTCCTGAACGCCTGTTGTAAATGAAAGCCAGCAATCTCTTTCTTGAGGAACCAGATTTTAGGGACTGAGAAATGAAATACACTCCAATTCCCACATAGACAACCTTCGCTTCAGTGCGAAGCTGAGTTTTAATTTTTGATGCTCAGAAAATGATCCTGCCCCATCGGAAAAGATCCATCACCTGTTTCTTCCAGTGACTGTCTCATATCGTGGGACCCCTCTGCAGAATCAAATAGGGATTGCATTTGTAGTTATTTATTAGATTGTTATCCCACTTTATAATTGTATAAGTAACTCCAGGTGAAGAACACACCTAATACTCCTCCTTTCTTCTTATTTCCCAACAGCAACAACCCTGTGAGGTGGGTCAGGCTGAGAGAGGATGACTGGCCCAAGATCATCCAACCAGCTTTCATGCCCAAGGCGGGCCTAGAACTCAGCGTCTCCTGGGGATTGGCCCAAAAGTCACTCGGCCAGCTTTCATGCCTAAGGTGGGCCTAGAACTTAGCACCCTGGTAACTCAGCTAGCACCTTAGTACTTAGATACTCTGGGTTCTCATGTAGCAAGCTGAAACAGGAGATTGGTAATCAAGATTTAGAGAGATCTCTCTAAATCTTAATCAATATTTATTAATAAGGTTTAATAATAAAATTAATTTTACTAAAATTAATTAAATTTATAAATATTTAGTATAAATCTTTAAAACTTTATTACCAATCTCCTGTTTCAGCTTGCTACATGAGAACCCAGTGTATCCTGTTTCACAGTTTCCTGGCCCCTTTTGAGAAATGTGTGTATGTTCCTTAACATTTTTCCTTTTTTTCAAAAGAGGCTGAAGAAGACTCCTGGATGGGAGTTGAAACCTTTCTCTGTAACATCTAAAAATAAAAGTCCAATTGCCTTTTTAAATTAGTCTGCAAAATTTGTTTTGCAATTTTGCTATCAGACATGACCTGGATTAATAAGTACATAGACAATAATAAAGCTGTTTGTGCCACTGTATAACTGGACTTCTCCAGTGATTGAAGGAGGGCAGCCAGATAATTAGGTTGCATAAAAGGTAATGCTGATTTGCAGGTTATTATTGGAACAGGGGTGTGCTAGTGATAATAACAGAAAAACCAATGCAAGCATGGTAGAAAGGGATCCATGCATGTAAATGAATCTCTGTGTCTCCTAATTATTTCTACCATGCGTGATTTTATCTTCCTCCATATTTTCTCTCCTTACTTTTCTTCATTCCAAGCTAAAAGCCCCATTGTTACTTATAAAACTTTATAAATTGTTTTAAGGTTTTCTGTTTTTACTGTCTGTGTATATTGTTTTATCCTTCGGTTGTGAGCTGCTCAGAATTTGGTTTTAAGATGGGTGGCCAAATAAATGTATTTGATTTTATCCCACTTTTATTAATTTATAAGTAACTCAAGACAGTGAGTATACCTCACACTCCTTCCTATTTTTCCCACAATAGCGACCCTGTGAGGTGGATTGGGCCGGCCCAAAGTTACCCTGCCAACTTTCATGCCTAAGGCGCAACTAGTACTCACCGTCTCCTGGCTTCTAGTGCCTTCACCACTATACCAAACTGGCTCTCACATATTTTAAATAAATGAATAAAATAAATAATATATTTTATCCTGATTGACTCTCTGACATAGGGACTTTCTTATTAGCAACCAACCCATACATTTGCTCAATTGAACAGTTCTCTCCTCTGTCCTGAAACCTCCCTTATCAGACTGAACTTGACATCTTTAAAGACATTAAGTCAGATAAATTTGCTCATTAAGAATAAAGAATGAAATGGAAATAATTCTGTAATAGAAAAATAGGGCATTTCAAGGAAAATATACAGCTGTGGCAGTACAGTATCTGTTCGGCTTAACTAATCTGAGGCAGGGCCAGCTATCAGAATTAATGATGAATCAAATCTATCAGACGAAAGCATTCTGCTATGAACCTGTAGGATGCTGAAATAGGGTTATACAGGTAGCCCTCAAGTTACAACCATTTGTTTAGAGACTGATCAAACTTAGAGTGGCACTTGCAAGCGGTCCTTGCATTTATGACCATTGCAGCATCCCTACAATCACATGATCAAAATTTAAATGCTTGGCAATTGGCATGTATTAGGGTCGTGTGATCATCATTTGCAATCTTTCCAGCAACACACAAAAAGTCAGTGGGGAAAGCCGGATCCACTTAACAACCATGTGAGTCACTTAACAACTACAGTGATTCACTTAACAGCTCTGGCACTAACAGTCGTAAAATCAGATGCCAACTTGCTTAGTTAGCAACAGAAATTCTGATCCCAATGGTGGTTGTAAGTTGAGGACTACCTGTGTGAGAAAAGGAATAATACTGCAGCCAGTACACAAAAGTCAGAGTATTTAAGCTACAGCAATGTAAAGTTCTCTTATTTTTGAGAAATTCTCTTCTACGCCTTGGAAAAGTTCATGTTTTGAATTGTGAGATGTTGCTGTGTCACAGTTTTGCTCTTCTTCTGATTTCTGATGTCAGACTTGCATCTCACGTCTCTGGATGTCTCAAACCTGCCTGTGAACTTACCCCTATGCTGACCTGATTCTCTCAAACCGTGTTTCTCAACCTCAGCGACCTTAAAGTGGGTGGACTTCAACTCCCAGAACTGAAGTTGCAGGCTGGGGAATTCGGGGAGCTGAAAGCCCACCCATCGTAAAGTCCCCAAGATTGAGAAACAGTGTCGTAAACGATAGCATCTCAGTTACAGAGCTCTGTCCCTTCATCCCCCACCCCCAATGTTCTTTCAGAAAACTCTCAAAATCCTGGGTTTTTTGGGGGGGGTTACTGATTTTGTTTGCCTATTTTAAAATGAATTTTGTCCTTAATGTTTGCAGTACTTGCTTGGTTAATCTTTGCTGATTTTCTTGGCATGCTTTAATTTGTTTCCCTCCCTGTAAAATCCTCTGGGCTCCACTAGGATTAAGAGAAATAAGAGCTCACGTGGCCGTGAACCTGTTAATTCATCGTCACTTAGGACTTTTATTTGGATTGTATGATGTTTATTTGCCTTCGGGGTGGTCGGTCCATTTCACTCTAAACGTTGCCTTAGTGGATCTCTTCTGGCATCTAGTTTCCACCTCCAGCTACAGCCAAGGGCGCCGGGGAAGAGCGAGTGTTGCCTGTTTGGAATCTCCTCTTCAAAGGTAGATTGCTTCTGGGCATGGAGGTTCGACTCCCCGAGAATAACCGAAAGAACCACCCAAAGTCACGCGCCCCCCTCTCTGCCTTGTTTTGTCCTTGCAGGTGAACGTCCGTTTCCGTGCAATTGGCCCGGCTGCCAGAAGAGGTTTGCACGCTCGGATGAGCTCGCCCGCCACTTCCGCACCCACACCGGCGAGAAGCGGTTTGCCTGCCCGTTCTGCGAGAAGCGGTTTATGCGGAGCGACCACCTGACCAAGCACGTCCGCCGCCACCCTGCCTTCCAGCCGGGCGCGGTCCGGCGATCGGACTGCCGCAGGGCCTCCCCCACTGACTCAGCCGGCAGCAGCTTGGCGGGCAGCCCCGCCCCTGGCAGCCCCGCCTCTGACAGCCCCGCCCCTTAAAGGGGGCTCCCACCCTGTTTCGTGTCCTCCCCAGGCCCACGTCCCGGGGGAGGCCAGGTACTATTTCAGAGGCATTTTTTGATTCAGAAACTCGGTGTCCCCGTCACTTCCAGTCGTGGTTTGATATGCCTTATTGCAGAAAAAAAGCCCCTCCTCGTGCTTGGTGGGCATCCCGGTTACCGTCCCCGTCCCCCTCCCTGCTTGCTTCCAAGCTGTGGCCCCTGTGCACATTCCCATCCCGTCCGGACTGAGGGTGGCAGGAATTGGGGCAACCAGACCAGCAGACTTGGTTAAACTTTGTGGACGCCCCCTGGGAAAGAGGCCCCCTTCTGACCCCCAGTCAGTGGCTGGCAGATGATTTCCTAGCCCTCGGCCAAAGAGCGAGTCCCACCGTCGCTCTGCCTCGGTTTCCCAGCTGCAGGGAAGCTTCCTTCTCGATATCACGGGAAATGTTCCACCCGGCCGTTCCTTGTCACGGTGGGAGTGCTGATTTTCACGTTCACTGTCGTGCTCAGGAATGGAAACCCCTCGCCCAAATTTAGTTTTGAGCCTCTCTCGCTGGCCAGCTTACTGACTCTGGACGTAGAAAGAGAGCACGGTGGAAATGGCTGTCTGTGCTGCTGATCGCTTGCATTCAATAATCAGAATTAAATCAAATAAGGAGGGTCTATTTTTAGCCATCGAGGCGAACAGCAAGATGTAAGAGATTGTGTCTTGCTGTCTTGCCTCCCCACCCTCAGCCTAAATTGGTGGTGTCCAAACCATCTTTTTGGGGAATATTCAAGTTGATGTAGGCCCTTTGAAACTAGGGTTGCAGCTGATTCGTTTTTCCCACATGGAAATTGGGTGTTCGTAACTAATGTTTTGAACTAATGCTGTATGTAAATATATTTTTCCCAGGTCCACCTTTTCTTAGGGAAAAAGAGATGAGGACCTGTCTCTACGGGTGTATCTGTTTCAGGGTGTGCAAGTGTTTTGTTTTTGTAAAATACGTATTTATTCCTTTTAATATAGAGTGTAGGAGACCAGTGGTAAAGTTTGGGGATATTGTCTGAATGGTCTGCACGTGGATGAACTAAACCTGAAAGGAATGGGATTTTTAGTATGACTCAGGACACCTAAAAGCACTTTTTTCTCTCTCTCATGAGGCTATAGCAACTGCTCGGCACAGCTGCACACCAGGCAAGTGTACGTGTGTGTTCCTTGTTTAAAAGTGGATGCTTTGATGGTTGTGGTAATGACGGTTTCTTGCAAACTGTCAGGTGTCTCTCAACAGTGTTAGACTAGAAGCAGGCCCAAGCAGACATCTGAAGAACCAGAGCTCCAGAGATTTATTGTGGGACTACTGTTGCAGCCATTATGAAAGAATTTTAGTGATCGCTGTGTATTAAATGCAAGGTCTGTGTATGGTGAAATCCAGCTTTACTTTCTGTTGGCGTCTGTGCCCATGAGGTGTAGCTGGTGAGAAGCTGTTGATCTGGGATCAGGCTGTTTGCTTCTGACCTGGACAGAACTGGCTCTTGCATAAAGGCATCCCTGATTTTCCTTGGTGCTCTGTTTCTGAAAATGTAAATCCATTTATGCAGACCTGGCTTTGTTTGCAGTTGCATTTTGAGAACAAGCCACAGTGTCATTGTTCACATCCTTGCAAATAAGGTGGAATGGAACAGCGAGGCCTGGGCAGAGATGCATTTAAAAGTTTCAGGGAATAGCAGTAGAAGGAATTGGGAAGAAAAAGAAGTGAAGCCGTTTTAATGCAGAGGTGAAGAAGCGTGTTGCCGTTTTAATGAGTCTTGCTCTTGGCAATACAGGCAGTCCTCGACTTAGGACTACCGTTGGAATCCTTCATTGTTAGGAGGTGTGGTTGTTTAAGTGAGGCATCATTTAAACAGTCATTTTACGACTTTTTTTGCCACGGTTGTTAAGCAGAACATGGTATGACCGTGACTTGCGAACTTCCCTGCCGGCTTTCCCATTGACTTTGCTTGTCAGTAGCCAGCCAAGGAGGTCGCGAATGGTAATCGTGTGACCCAGGATAAATGCAAGCCGGTTGCCAAGCATCCAGATTGTGACCGTGTCTCCGCGGGTGATGGTTAAAAGTGCAAGGACTGGTTGTAAGTCACTTTTTCCTGCGCCAGTGTATCTGTGAACAGTTGCTAACGAATGGTCGTAAGTCAGGGACCACCTGTAACTTCATCTGTAGGCTAACCCAGACAGCATCTTTCATTTGGATTGGACTTCAGCTTCCAGAGTTCGTGGTGTGGGAGGGGAGGGAGTGGTTGGGGATTGTTGGACTATTACAGTGAGACCGCTAAGCAATTGCAGCAAGCGGAAGAGAAACTGGGGGCAGGAAATGTGTGCACAGTTGCCTAGGAAGTAACTTCCAGCTGGTTTAACTTGAAATAGGAATCCAACTGGAGTAGCATTAAATCTTGTGTCTTCAAATGGAGCCCCGTGGGTTGATTTCAGGATGCACTGCCCTGTCCCTATTTATTTGAACTCAGGACTCTATTGATCCAAGGCCTTGTGGACTTCCAGTGGTCAAAAGCAGTGGTAGGACAGAGAGTTTATAGCACTGGAAGGAGCTACTGTGGCCAAGTGCAGGAAGCCAGATGAAAGCTGTCTGGAATGATGGTCGCCCATCATCATGAAGATACTAGCAGTATCTTCTGCTAGAAGATACCCAGCCTAAAGCCCACCCATGCTTTGGACCATCGGTCCCAGGTTGATGCTGCTCTTAACAGAAGGAAGGCTTTCTTCACATTCAACAGGAATGTGTCTCCACGTAACTGTAAGGCCACTGTTTTGTGTCCTGGCACTGTAGGAAAACAGAAACGAGGTGAGATGTTTTCTTTTGAATGACTTCTGCACTAGAAGTTTTGGGTGCCTGTTGAGGACTTCTGATGTGGTTCGGGAGTGAAGTGGAGCAGACACCTTATCCCGTACATGTCGCTAGGCAGTTGGATTTTTTTATAGGTAGACAGATATATTTTAAAATGACCCAGCCTTCCTCTTTTAGAATATATAATCAGACTGGTATTTTATTAAAGGAAAGTATATTTTCTTTCTTTCGAAATAATAATGAAAACTTGTGCTTACTGCTGGAACATGGGTATTTTTGTAGGAAGCAATCAAGTCATGTTGCGCTTCCAAAGTTTTAGAGGAGAATTCTGATTTTGGTGGAGATACTACAGTATTTTTTTATTAGAACGAAAGATCCCCTCATCCTTTCCCCATGCCTTTCTAACTGATTGTCTCCTGTACTCAGATATTGTCTATGGGGAATGGGGAAAATCATATATGTAAGAAATATATGTGTTCTTTGTAAGCCTCTTACAAAGAACCCCCACCTCTGCCAGTCTGCTATGATTTTAAAGGTTTATGATAAATGAAGCGCTCTCGCATTTGTTAAATGGAGAAGTGATGGAAATGATTTGTCAGACACATTTATTTTATATGATCATGTACACATATTTATGCTCTAGTGGATCCTCTGCTCTAAAATCCACCTCTTGTATCTTGATCAGTATATCTGTTGCATGCTTGTTGTGTGCTGTGTTTGAGTTGAGGAGTTACTGTCATTTTCTCCAGATCTGTATTTTTAATAATAAGCACTGAAGTTTGGTGCGCCATTTTTGTGTGTATTTTCCTTGTTCTATTTTTAAATAAAACAAACAGAAACACGCTCTTCTCGTTAACGTGTGTGTGAAGAGATGTAACGTTTATTGGACTTATTCACCGCCCGGTCCGAGGGGATTGCTGTGAAAGGAATAAGCAACCCGTGACATGCAGAGGGGACATGGCGGCCGGGTGGATCAGGTGCCTAACCTGATCAGGTGGTGATCAGGTGGATCACCCTAACCCTAACCCTAAGGTCGGCAGTTGAGATCCAAGCACCGCTGCATAACAGGGTGAGTCCCTCTCTCTGCCTGGCTCCTGCCAACCTAGCAGTTCGAAAGCAGGTAGAAATGCGAGTAGATGAGTAGATACCGCCTAAATCGGTGGGAAGGTGACAGCGTCCCGTGCGCCTCGGCGTACAGTCATGCCGGCCACATGACCACGGAAGCGACTTCGGACAAGGCTGGCTCTTCGGCTATGAAACGGAGATGAGCAGCACCCGCTAGAGTCGGACACGACTGTCCGGGGAAACCTTTGCCTTTATCGAATGCGTCAAATCATTCAAATGAACATTACGAATTCTAGAGGTATCCATGTTTTTTTTTTCTTTTTGTTTGTTAAAAAATAAGTCGGTATACTTAAAAGTTCACGCTTAATTTTTATTTTATTTTTGCCAAAACGGGCCCACAAGCATGACTTTGACGGGCTGGATCACGGGTTATCGATAACTGGCAGGTCCCGGTCTTCTCTCATCAGATGCCTTCCAGATACATTGGGGCCATATCCTACTTACTTTGAAGAGTAAGAATATCCTTACTATTCAAAAGTAGCAATCCGATGGGAATTTCCATGCTGAACGATTGCAGGAGCTGCATCTGAATACATCTGGAAGATGCCAGGTCTGGAAGACTGTCCAAGATAAGAGCTTCAGCTTCTGTAATATCTACAGTGTTTTTTCAGTGTCGTTACCCTGGACACATGTTCCACTGGAAAAGAACGATTCCTAGTGGGAGAAGAGAAGAAGGTGGCTTAACATGCTCTCTGAACCCAGCCAATTGTAGTCTATTCAGCAGTCCATGCTGAACAATTGAAATTTCTTCTG
>JANHZU010004030.1:60770-71030 GCA_032468055.1 Acrochordus granulatus | reverse complement strand
AAATCCAGTCCAGATGCCTGTTTTTTAAACTTTGTTGCAATGCAATTACCCTGGACGAGTGAGAGTCTTCATAGACATAAAAATGATAAGCTACAAAAATTATATGGAAAAAGATTTTGGACTGGATATACAAATGAAACCAGCTGAATGTCTTAATAATTAAAAGGGGTACACAAATAATAAATCCAAAGGATGACCTCAATAATTTTCCTATATTGGATTTACAAAAGAGACTTGTTAAAGTTTTGAAGGATTTTGTGAGAAGGGACAAAGAAAAAAATGAAAAAGTTCTAGAACATTATTTGTGAGGATTAAAAATCAAGGTTGTTACAAAAAGGAGTACCCTATAAAGTTGTTTTATTTGATCAAGGTTAAAATAGATATTAGAATTAGACAGTTTGGTGTTGAGATTAAGGTATTTTAAGAGATTAAGAGTAGGAACTGAGAGGCCATAAGTTCTAGGCCCACTTTGAGCCCAAAGCCAGCTGGATGATATTGTGCCAGTCATTTTCTCTTTGCCCTAGGAAGGAGGTAATGGCAAACCACATCTGAAAAACTTTGCCAAGAAAATTGCAGGGGCTTGTCCAGGCAGTCTCCAAGAATTCATATGATTGAAAGGAAGAAAAAAATAGATACATTGTTATATTTAGTAACCATTAATGGACTTTTGCTGACCAGGACTGAACAATAAGATTTTGAAGATTTGTCTTATAGATAAGGAATGAGATATGGGAAGAACAGATCATTTGTTGTATTATAAGAGAAGGTGATAAGTTAGTAAAATTATTTATACTTGTGATGAAGGGGAAGTAATGTCTTAAACCTGTTTTCTTTTTCTTTATTGTATTTTTTATTTTGTTTTTCTGTTTTTTTTCTACATGCTTTTACTTTTATTTTCTTTAGTTTGTATTAATTTATATCTTTTTAACTGTAATGTTTAATAAAATTACTATGAAAAAAGATTTATAATTTTTTTAAAGATATTCCTATCGTTCACAATGCACCATCATGCTAGTTAATGGCTGATGCAAATTGAAGGTTTATTTATTTTATTCATCAAATTTATATGCCGCCGAACTAAAAATCAACTCCTTAAGTAAGATGGCTGATGTATAGATTAGAGGCCTCTTATGCCTTCTATAGGACCATGCACTGTGTCATAAAATAATGTGTTTGCACATTAGCATACTAAACCAGAAACCACTTGTGGATCATTATCAATGCTTCTTGAAAACTGTTTCTTCTTGGCTGTCATAGCAGAAAGTCTGATCTAAAGCGACTTTGGCAGATGTATCTCTGAAGTTGTTGTCCTCCTCCCTAAAATATTATATATTTTATATTTATAGAATGTTAGGTTGGATTGTAAATTGGTTTTACTGATTTTTTCCACTAGTTTTCCCTCACACTACATAATTGAGGGGAAAAAAAGAAGTTATTTATCATCTTTGTATTCCCAAAGTCAGTGACATAAACAAGGAGCCCTTGGTGAAGAACAATCCTTTGGACATTTTGCATCAACAACAGAGCAAGCAAGGCCTCCATTGAAGATCTCAGGGGTTGAGTTGGTATTGTTGAAAGGCCAGCTGCTTTGGTTCTCCTCAACCTAACTGGCCCCATTTTGTTAAGCTATTTTAATGGTTTCTATTTCAAATTGATCGCTTTATGATCCATTCTTCAGTTGTCTCAGGTATCAGTATCAGACTGACTGACCTGTTGATGCCTGGCACTTTCCCCTTTCTAAAGATACATACAGTAGTTACCTTCTTCTAGTAACTGGATAATTTATAAATACACTCCTAAGTTGTACTCCAAACTCTTTAAGTAAGAAAATACACTATGTGCTTCTGCCAACAATGAGTGTCCTGTGACACTTTATGTGACACTGCAATTCAAGTATAACTTTCAGTGGTTAACGTAAGAATACAAAAAAATTAAAATAAACTTTAATGTATTAAAATTTAATACATTTTAAATAAATTGATTAAATTACATGATAAATTATATAAACTGCTTATGGTAAACTCAGTTAAAACAATGCAGATAATGGCATAAATACCTTCAGTTAATTATTCTCAACCAACCAGCTTAACACATTTAACATACATTATGCCATCTTAAAGTACAAACATACTTTGTTACAGTTTAGTTGTCAGCATTTTCTTAAATGGAAGCAGGGAGGGGGTATTCCAAGGAATGGGTGATGCCATTGAGAAACAGTACTTACTAGCTTCAGCCCCCTGCCTTCCTGGAAGAATGGAGCTACTATTTGTTTCTTCCGAAATGACAGCATTGACTGGAGCAATTCTGGCTAGAGTATGCTAGGTATCTGGATACCAAACAATACAGGGCTTTTTAAGTCAAAGCCAGTACTTCACATTGCATCCATAAGCTTCTAAGAATCTAGTGCAGAGGGGGTGGTGCTCATGTCCGTTTCATAACTGAAGAGCCAGCGTTGCCCAAAGACGCTTCCATGGTCATGTGGCTGGCATGACAATACACTGAGGCACACAGAATGTTGTTACCTTCCCACCAAATTGGTGGTATCTATTTATCTACTTGCAATTTTTTTTACATGCTTTCAAACTGCTAGATTGGCAGGAGGTTATAACACAGGCCTATTGTGCTTCTGATGGCATGTACAAATACATGGGTGATGCATTATGAATCATTTTCAACTTCCAAGTGGTTATAAAGCAGGTCTGTATACAGTTTCTAATGTAGAAATTTATTTGCCATAAGTTTGGGACATATGTTTGTGCGGTGCTTGGTTTGAGTGTGGTTTACCTAAAAGACTGTGGAGTTATTTAAGTAGGAAGTATCTCTTTAAGAGCAGTCTGTGTGAAGGTGGGACTAACAAGCTTTCTCTCTGCAATACTCAAGCCTTGAACTATCTTTGCTGTCCAAGAGCTGGCAGTTATACAGTACTGCATGTTTTGACAGCTTGGTGTGTCAGGGTGGCTGGAGAATGCAAAGAAGACATTTAAAAGGGAAAGAGACTCTTTGGATGAAAGTATGAACAAATATCTCCATTGTTTGTCTGTTCATGAGAGTCCAGGTAAAAAGAGAAAAGAAAACTTTTGGCCCGTGCTTATTATTTTGTCTTTGTTATACCAGAAACAAATAATGTGACAATAGTTTTAAATACTGGCTGTGCTACTGAGCCATCATGCAGAAGAACTGCTTAATTTTGTAAGCAGTGGGCTGTTTAACTTTTCTTTGCCACCCTCCTCCAAAACATTTTAGTTAACATATTTTCTTTTAAATCATTCTGAATTTATGTATTAAAAAGTTGACTAGAAAAAGTTTATAAATCAAGTGAATAGCATCAACTAATTGAGTATTGTGCTAGTTAGAAGGTAAATATTGGTTGCAGTCTTAATTCCTCTTTCAGCTTTTAACAATTGAATGGTGTTTAAAGTAGCATCTTCAATAGTATAGTATTATTTTGCTGAGCTTTTCCTGATATATATTCTTGAAGAGAGGAAAAATAAAACTATATTTGGGTATAACTAATGTGTAAAGTCTGGTGGCTTTTTTGGCAAGTTTTTGGAGCTTTCTTATATGAAATCTGACTTACTCTTTTAGAGTAGTTTTTCAGATGTTCAGATCGAGAATGGATTTTTTCTAATACTTTTCTCTAAAACTTTTAACTGGGAGTTAAATTTAAGAAATACTCAATTTTTTAAAAAGTAGGCTGCTAAAAATAATCCTTTGGTAGGTTTGGGAGGCAGTTTGACCAACATTCATATACTCTGTACTTATAAAGGTCTTTCCCTGCTAATTATAGACATGTTAAGTTTTGAACTGCAGATGTTCAAGAAAGATTCAAACCCCTGCCTTGTGTTTAAATGCAGATCTTGGAGTAGTGAAACTTGCAACAATTTCTAAAGTAATTTTTGAGTTGCAATTTCAGTAAAATCTTCCTGAGCTGGTACAGAGCATGATATGGCCATAAAAGTGTATGTGCATGCGCGTGCATTTAAGTCATTTTTTGACTCCTGGCAACTGCCTGGAAAACCCTGTGCAATTTTCTTGGCAAAGTGTTCTGGAAGTGGTTTGGCACTGTCTTCCCAGGGTTGAGAGTGAGTGGCACAAGGTCACCCAGCTGGTTTCATGCCTAAAGTGGGACTAGAGCATATGATCTCCCAGTTTTTAGCCTGATGCCTTTAACCACCATGTCAAATTGGTTCTCAAAGATGCGTGTAGACCTGCTCAGAACAATACTTCAGTCACATTTAAGTTTTAAAGTTTTAGATAACTGTTCCACTTGTAGATTTGTTCATAAACTAGCATGAAGTGAGTCAAAAAAGGAGAATTACCTTTGGATGTGGAGGTACATTTCTGCATGAAGTGGGCTGGATAAACTGCTCATTAATCTACAGTGGTCTTATCTTCAGTTTTCAAGAAGCTAAGAAAAAGTGACAGTCAAAAAGCTTAAAAAAGGAATTGGAAACAGCTTTCTTAATAGTTTTTTTCCTGAGGGCTTTTCTTGTAATAGGCGCTCTATTTTGGCTTGTTCTGAAGAGCCTTTGCTGATATTTCCAAAGACATTAATTAGATGAGGTGAGATTCAAATTCTTATTGCTAAGCTATTCCCTTCTCAAAATGTGGGATTGATTTGTTCCTGTCTACTAGTGTCCTGAATATTCAGTGTTCCCTGAATGGTGGTAGCATGTACTGGTAGGTAATGTGCAACTTTCTAACTAGTCTTATATTTGCATATGTGGATAAGGAACAAGATCTGAGTTGATAGTGAACTTCCAAACTGGGAAAAATACTAATTAAAGCTTCATTTATCTACCATGGCTAATGGGCCAGAGGTGAGCCTTCTCCTTGAATGTTTATAAAACTTCTTTTCTGTTAAAGCAGCTTTCATAACTTCAGTTCAGAACCAATCTAAATTGTGTGAATCTGCATTTTTCTATTGTAAAATGGCTGAAAAAATGTTTGAATTACCAAGTAGAAATATTATATGAAAGAGGTCATGGAACTCTTCTGCATTTCCTCTACACCAGGAATTGTGATAGAAATTGCAAGCACATTTCTCCTTCAAAAAAAAAACAAACGCTCATGACACTCATCTACCATGAACTGGAAGTGAAAATGGCTTCTCTGTGTCTTCATTTATGTTCCAAATGAAACATACCCTTCCAGCCTTTGTCTGCTGACTGTCTTTGGTTGGCTAAAGTTCCTTTACCGTTCTTGCAGTAATTGTATGGTTTTCTCTCATTTTGGACCACAGTCTCATTATTTGTGTGCTAATGTATGTCCTGCTTTTGAGTACAGTTCACCTAATATTGATTGGAGGACTAATTTATCCATAATGGATTTGTCCTCTTTCATTATTAGTTATGCTGATGCTAGGATAACTCTCACAGGAACATGATAATCCCATTAGCTGATGTTTACTCCTGAGTCTTGTTAGAAACAAGATTCACCTAATTAAAATTCCTCACTTTCTTCAAGGCCAAGCAATTGAAAATCTCAATTATTTTTATGAGCCAATATGAAATACTAGATAATGCAAAGTCGAATCACTGAGATATGCAAGTTGGTCTTGGGGCAGTCTTGCAAGTTGTACATTTATCAATATAAAATCACCTTTAAAATTAATTCAAAGAAAAAGAATAGCATAGCCATTCAGGTAATCAGTGAAATCCCTGCCAAGTTTTTTGCTTAAGACCAGAAGTGTCGCAATTAAAATTGTATGTTATCTACTTTATTTTAGATAGGAGGAAAGATCTGGAAAGTTGTTTGGATGAGAATGCAGGCATATTCATGTTACAGCAGGTGGTATTTTAGGGACATGTGTTTTAAGCCTAAAGTTGTGGTATATAGAAAAGAGGGAGAACCAGTTTGGTCTAGTGGATAAGATAACAGATTAGAAACCGGGAGGTCGTAAATTCTAATCTCGCTTTAGCCATGAAAGCCGGCTGGGTGACCTTAGACCAGTCACTTTCTCTCAGCCCAACTTACCTCATAGAGTTGTTGTGGGGTAAATAGGAGGAGGAAGGAGTATGAGTTGTGTTCACCATATTGAATTATTTGTCAAAATAATAAAGGATATAAATAATAAAGTATCAGTTCAGCCATACTCTCATGCAGTGAAATTGGAAGGTATAACAAAGGTATATAAGGGGCTTATGGCAGTGGGTTCTTTTCATCTTTTACAGCCTAACAATATTTTATAATTGGCATTTGATGGGAATTCGGGAAATGGTTGATGCTAATATTTTTGTTTTCCTTCCTTTTCCAGGGTGTGGTTATGACCCCTACAACCCAGAACTTCCCAAACCTGTGGCACAGGACAGCAATGGCACTTTGGAAAACATCGTCCAGTCAGCCTCTGGAATTCTGGAGCTTGAACTGTTTGACAAGGCCATTGAAGCTGCCAAGAATGAAGTTGAGCGCGAGCAAAAGAAGTATGAGGAATTGTTGGAGACAGCTAAAGAGTTTGGCTCATCTGAACCCCCTTTACTTGCTTCTAAGGCTGTTGGTTTAGCAACATCCAGCTCATTCACTTCTCTGGAATATAATCCAGGTAGTTACAATGCAAGCAGTGATGCTGATTACAATCCTACTCCTCTTGCAGTGTCTGCTGCTAGTCAGTCCAGCAAATATACTTTGGACTCCTTCAACAATATGAAATGCAAGGGCAATTCACTCGAGTATATTCCCACTGTGGTCACTCAGCCGAAGAAGTACAGCAGCCCTATTGTAAATAGCAAATACATAATTGACAACTCCAAGCCTTCAACAGATTTAGAATATGACCCTCTTTCAAATTATTCTGCTAGGCTATTGAGCAAAGCTAAAGAACAGAAGGGGACCAAGCGGAAGAGAGAAGATGGTCATGAGGAGGCATATTCTTCATTCAAGAAATTTTGTGATGCAGCTAGCAATGATGAGCCAGTTGCCAGGTTCTCTGACTCAGAAGATGAATGCCAAGAAGCTTCCATCACCCCCATTAAATCTAAAGGAGATTCAGAAAGCAAACTGGGTGTCGCCAAAGAAAAGGGTATCCCACAAATAGATGGTAGTTCTCGACAAATGAAAGAGACTGCTGTGCAGTATGACATGGGAGACATTGAGTGCCCACAGATAAATATTGTCAAAGATTTACCAGAGAAAAATGCCAAGTTAGTCAAAGTGCCTTCTAACCGAGATGCAAAAGAAAAGAACAAAGGGGCATCAAAAGATAAGCTGAGAAAGAAAAAGGATGATGATCACAAGGCACAGAGTAAGAAGGATCAAGATAAAGTAGGGGACAAGAAGGTGGATGTGAAAGCACAGCACAAAAATGGGGAAAGGAGTAAAGAGAAACAAAGCATGTCCCACACTGATGGGCATACACTGAAGCTCAATAAATCGAAACCTATGATAGCACCTGGAATAAAGGAGGAGAATTCTGGCAAGAACAGAGATTTTGGCAAAGTTTCTGCCAAAGAAAAGTCAGGGACTGGTAGAAAAGATGGCAAGTCAAGATCTATTGAGTTGAAAAAAAAGCCCAAGACCTCTAGTGGAATTGAGCATAATAGGAGAAAGGGCAAGCAGCCAGCCTTGAAAAGGTGTAAGGAAGCTTTGGCCAACTCCCTGGCCAAGGAGGCTTCTGAGACCAAACACACAATTAAACAGCGGGTCCTGAGCCATGTTGATCTTTTTGGTGATGAGAGTGGAGATGAGGAGCAGGTGGAACAGCCTCTTCTTCCATTCCATGATGTGAGTTCAGACTCAGACAGAGATGATGCTGATTTATCTTTGCCCTGGGGCAATGGGGTGGCAAATATTAATCAGCTTACATTGTCCCAGGCTGCTGCTGCTTCCTCCTCCTCTTCCTCCTCCTCTGATGATGAGATTGATTATTCTGGCCTAGAGAAGGATTTGGATTTTGAGTCTGACCCAATGGAGGAGTGCCTTCGGATTTTTAATGAATCCACTGATGTCAAAACAGAAGATAAAGGCAGACTAAAAAAACAGGTAAAGACTTAATACTGGGATGGGCTGGTGAGTCTCAAGCTTCGCAAACTGTTTATTTAAAGGAATGCCTCTCTTGATTGTGATAGCATTGTGCCTATCTTTCAGTCTTAAGAAGATTTACCTTAAAGGTATAAATAATTTGACATGTAGAATGTTATAAAAGGAACAGCTAGAACATTATAAGTGGAGATAGTTTCTTTAGAATAGATGATGCCCATATTCCAAGCATTCTATGAGTTTGGGTTTTCTGGCAGTAATGGGTTATGGTTTACCACAGGAAAAAAAGTGGCCAAATATTGCATTTAGGGGAAACTTAATGTATAGAAAAATATTTTGTGGACAAAACAATAGAAACTTGTATTTAAAAGATGGTTGGTCCTGGGCTTGCAAAATAGTTTGTTGAAGGTTGGTTTATTGCTTGGTGCCTCATATCCCTCATGCTTTATACCTTAAGAATTATATTTTCACTGTGTAATTATAGGAAAACATTAGATGAGAAAAGCCTGTTGTCTCAGTCAGTAAAACTTCTTCACTATTTGCTTTTATGAAAAAACCTGTAGCTCAGAGAGTACAGTACATATATTATTTTTGGAAAGACTCAGATTCAGACCATAACTTCTTAAATTAAAAAAAGGGCTAGCAGTTGATAGGAAGGACCTTTTTCTGTGGGGATTCTGGAAAGCCACTGCCAGTCAGATTAAAAACTGGGTCAGACTGTTGAATCAACCTGGGAGGCAATTTCCTGATTTTATGTGGCTTTGGTAACTTCTTCCAATGTGTGATATTTGGTGGAATTATGGATAGTGTCCCCCAATGAGGCACCATCTTGCTGTGATTGAGGGGCTTGTGTGTTCTGAAGAAGATGAGAGCTATGCCAGAGATTCAGCCATACTGGACAGATCTCATCAGAGGAGCCAGACAAAGAGTGTCTCTCTCCCATAAAAAATATGGAATTTACAGAAATCCATATTGCTCAGTCATCACCCAGGTTAACAAGGACTGTGCTAGGTTTTTTGGGGTTCCTGGACATCTGGTGAAAAATGGGCTACAGGACTCCCCTGGAGAAGGAAATGGCAACCCACTCCAGTATCCTTGCCAAGAAAACCCCACGGACAGTAACAAAAGGCTAAAGATAGGATGCTCCTCTGATCAGAAGGAATTACACGTAGCTCCAGAAAGAGTGAAATGGCTGGGCCAAAGCTGAAAGGATGCTGTGGATGTGTCTGAAGGAGAAAGAAAAAGCTGATGCTATAAAGAACAATATTGTATACGAACCTGTATACGATCTATGAATGTAAGCTGGATGTGGTCAAACATGAGATGGCAAAATTGAACATTAACATCTTGGGAACAGTGAATTAAAATGGATAGGAATTGGTGAGTTTAATTCAGATGATCACTACTACTACTGTGGACAAGAATCCTTTAGAAGAAATGGAGTAGTCATCATAGTCAATAAAAGAGTGAGAAAAGCAGCAGTAGGGTACAATCTCAAAAATGACAGAATGTGGTTTGAATCCAAGGCAAACTGTTCAGCAACACAATAATCCAAGTCTATGCCCCAACCACTGATGCTGAAGAGGCTGAAGTTGACTGGTTCTGTGAAGGCCTACAACACCTTCTAGAACTCGCACCAAAACAAGATGTCCTTTTCATCATAGGGGATTGGAATGCTAAATTAGAAAGTTAAAAGATCACTGGAGTAACAGGCAAGTTTGGCCTTGGAGTACAAAATGAAGCAGGGAAAAGGCTAATATAATTTTGTCAAGAGAACAAGCTGGTCATAATAAATACACTTTTCCGACCCAAGAGGTGACTCTACACATAGACATCACCAGATGGTCAATATCAAAATCAGATTGATAATACTCTTTGCAGCAAAAAAAATGAAGCTCTGTACAGTCAGTAAAAACAAGACCTGAAGCTGACTGTGGCTCAGTTCATGAGCTTCTTATTACAAAATTTAGGCTGAAATTGAAGAGTGTAGGGAAAACCACTATGCCATTCAAGTATGACCTCAGTGATATTCCTTATGAATATACGGAGGAGGTGAGAAATAGATTTAAGGGTTTAGATCCAACGGATATAGTGCCTAAAGAACAATGGATGGAGGTGCATAACATTGTACAAGAAATAGCTACTAAAAATATCCCAAAGAAAAATAAATGCAAGAAAGCAAAGTGACTGTCTGATGAGGCTTTACAAACAGCTAAGGAAAGAAGGAAAGTGAAAGGCAAGGGAAAAAGGGAAATATACCAAACAATGCAGATTTCCAGAGAATAG
>JANHZU010004030.1:29390-41743 GCA_032468055.1 Acrochordus granulatus | reverse complement strand
CAGTCCAGATGCCTGTTTTTTAAACTTTGTTGCGATGCAATTACCCTGGACGAGTGAGAGTCTTCACAGACTTGAATTATTAGAAAAATGTATGAATAATGTTTTTCCCCTGTTTCTTTTCCACATCTTTTTGTTTGGCTGCGAAATTGGCTGGGGTCTGTTGAATGGCTACTGTTGTCCAACAACTGGTGGGAACATATTCTAAAACGTGCTTTCTTTATGTTTCTTGTCTTTTACAGTGTTACACTAAGCAAGGTTTAGAGCTGACGCGAGTCACTGTGATCAACTCAGACTTGAAAGTGGTTTATGATACCTTTGTCAAACCAGACCACAAAGTTGTAGATTACAACACTCGGTGAGAGCCCGCAAAGTGTGAAGAACCATGAGGATAAACTGCATAAACAAAAGCTTGCGTATTTGGGGGTAACAGCAGCTAAGTAGACAGAGCATCCACTAAGCATCTGCATCTTCAGAGTTGCCTTCTGCTGAGTTAGCTCTATCCATCTAGGCTAGCCTAATTTCCTCCATGTGGCTTTCTTTCCAGAGCTTCAGCAGGAGATCTTTCTTTATTGTTGCATTTCAGATTAATTGTCTTGTTCTCCATTTATACTAGTTTGTGAATCAGAAAATTTGATCCAGATGGTTTGCATTCCCAAACCACTGATCTGTCTAGATCATCTTGCCTCAAGAAATGAGCTGAAGTTTTCTCCTCTGGAGGAATCTGCTTTTTGTGTTTCCTTCTGAGTTATCTATCACTCTGAACTTTGTTCTTTCCATGAGGTGCTCTTTTTGTGGCTACATTTGCAAACATTTAATATTGGGGAGGTATCTGAGGGCTATGTGACACGTAACAGGTGAGTATGGATTTGAAGAGCAAGTTGTTTTTTGTGTTGTGTCTATCTTACTACTGACACTACAGTTTTTATGTATTTCCCAATATGAAATGGAATGGAAAAATTCCTTCTGTTTTCAGCCATCATTGTCAGAGGAATGCCAGAAAGAAACTAGGGTCCATTTTGCCTGTGAGACAACAGATTTTGCACAGAATGGAAAAGGGAGATTTTCTGATCAGGAGTTAATCTTAGCCTAAAATTGTACAGGTGATGGGCAGTAATAATATGTCTGAAAACCATCAGAAGAAAACTACCTAATGATATCAACTTTTCTTTGTCAGGTTTTCGGGTGTGACGGAGGCAGATCTGGAAAATGTGTCCATAACTCTTCGGGATGTCCAGGCGGTTCTCTTGAGTATGTTCAGCGCAGACACTATCCTAATAGGCCATAGTTTAGAAAGTGACTTGTTTGCACTAAAGGTAAATGTTGCACAGAAATACACACATGCTCCACACAAGCCCTTCCCCCAAACTGATGGCCATTGCAAGTTTGTGGATAAACCTCCCTTCCAAGCTATTGTCTTCTCTCATAATTCTCTTAAGATGCACTTCTTCAAAACACATATTGTTGCATTTAATTAAGCATTCTTAATTAAAAGATAAAAAAGAAAGAGTATAAAAAATAATCCGAACGGGTGTGCCGTCTTCCTCTCTTTGCTAGCTTATCCACTGTATGGTGGTAGACACAGCTGTCATCTTCCCTCACCGGCTGGGTTTGCCTTACAAGCGGGCGTTGCGTACCTTGATGGCGGATTACCTCAAGCGAATCATTCAGGATAGTGGTAAGACTTTGGGGCAGGATATGAGTGTGTATGGAGGGAGTGTACTTTTGTAATTACACTATTGAGCTACATAAGCCTTCATAGATTGAGTTTATGATATGGGGGCTCCAAAAGTAGTTGCTCGTCAACGCAGCAGTGTATTAGTGTTACGTTTTTAAACTTGTTCATTACACTTGAACATCTCACCTGCTGCATTGTGAAGAAATTGCAGTGTCTGAGTGTGTTTCAAAAAGCAAGTTGTGGGGTTCTAATTATGTAGGTATGAGCCATGATGATTAGAATTTCCTGGACCATAAAGGTCTTGTCAACCCACCCAGGTAAACTAGATAGAAACACAAGCAGAGGAGATAACTTTACTTTACAGGTAGTCCTTGACTTAACAACCAGTCACTTAGCAACCATTTGCTAAGTTACAATGGACCTCCCCAGGGAGATTTACAACCCTGATTTAAAGTTCCAATGTTTCCCACATGATCACATTTTGGGCATTCAGCAACTGACCCAAATTTATGGCTGTTTGCAGTATCTTGCGGTCATGTGACCACAATTTACCTTTGCTTGTTTTATTATTGTGTTTGTTTGCTATTTTATTTATTGGATATGCTTTTTAATTCATGTGATATATGCCACCCTAGAGTTCATTGTTTTGAGTTTGGCGGTCCTATAAACTCATGAAATAAGTAAATAAATGGCTTCTTATTTTTCTGGTTGCTAATAGTGGAAGGTCATGACTCCAGTGAGGATGCCCGAGCCTGTATGGAGCTGATGATATGGAAAATCAAGGAAGATGCAAAAGTGAAGCGATGACCTGCCTCTATGCTGCTGTTCTCCTTTGCATTTTGTCACAATGCAATAATAAAGCCTGCAGCAACACACCTGTGATCAGCAGCAGACCTTTCCCAGACTTTTCCCTCTTGTTTACAAGTGTCCCGAGGAATTGGGAGCAAGCAGCTCCTTCTGCTGGCAAAGCAACAGGCTGTGTCTGCATTCCAGGCATTGTAGTCAAGGTGAAATGCATTGTGACCCACAGAGGTCAGCCATCACCATGATGGGGAAAAGTTGGAAGATAGACTTATTATAGAAGATGGGAATAACTTCAGGAGGCACTGAGTTCTACTGTTCCCTCTTCCCTGTCCTATTTATGGACTTTAGAAGCTAGCTTTTAATTTATGTTTTTGATTTAATTTGGAGTCTTGCGCTTTGCCTTGGACTGCAGGAATGACAGAGAAGGTGATCATGGACCCTTGGCAAGGAAGCAAACAGAAGAGTTAATGAAGTGATGGTGGCTTCAGGTTAGGCCAAGAAGCTAGGAGCAGAGTTGCACATGTGGAAGGAACCTGACTCAAGCTGTACTGGAAGATAGGAGCAGGAAAGGGATATGTGTGCCTTGTGGGGAAAGATACTGGCAGAAAAATAAAACTATAGAAAATGAGGAATTTCAAGCCTTGGGGCACTTGTTTGTGTCTTGGCTGTTGATGTCCTGGCTGTAAGAGACCAGAGATACTCCCAGATGGCAAGGTGGTACCAAAACTGCAGAAAACAATCCAGATGGCTTGGTCTGGCGTGCTGGTAGCATTTCATTGAAACTGAAAGCTGCCAGCTGACCCTATATCCCTCCTGCTCAGGAGTTATTCAAGCTAACTGCTTCTGCCTTCAGCTTGAGTTGGGACTTGTACCCTTTTGGCTTGAGGCTAGGTTCTATTTTCTGCATCAAGGAGAAAGAGGCAAGATTGTGTTTGGCAATGAACACATTTTCAAAGGGCTGTTTACTCAAATTGGGAGAGACAGGCAATGGGGAAATTCATAATTTGTTCCAAATTCTTCTTCTGGTTAAACTTGAATCCTTCGTAGTATTTCCCTTCAGAGGCTTTTTTCTTCTCCAGTGGCTTTTTATAGTTGCCAGTTAAGCAGTCGTGTACAGTCTCTTCAGCTGACCACTGAGTTGTTAAATATCAATAGATGGAATAAGTTATATTGCCCTGCAGAGAGTTCTCCTTGTGATGCGTGTTTTCTCACATAGTGGTGATGTGAGAGGAAACTGCTAATAGAGTACAGACTTTTCTGTGCCTCTCAGCTCTGGAAGCAGCCCATCATCACCACCAGTTGTCTCTCAAAAGACAATGGTTATTTAGCTGAAGGGTTTTGTAAACAGGTCACTTCTGGTGGGCATGAAACAACTGTGGTTGTGAAGGAAGAGTATAGGCAGTTGTCCTTTCCACTAAGCAAATGCCCAGTTTTTTGTATGGTTCCTTTGTTTTGTTCAAGGCTTTCTCTTTTTACTCAAGAGGGAACCTAAAGAGTGCTCTTTATTCACATTGCTCCAGGAGTCCAAAGCCCATTACTGAAATTTGTGAAAGATATTCCTCAGGAGGGCTTTGGCTTGAAGCAATATATTATACAATGTGTGTTTAGTAACTATGCCGGTGGTCTAACAAGTCTTTAAATAAAAGTCTAGTTAGGGATATTGGGTGCTGTGTGAGGAGCCAATTCTTAGTAGTGACCTGTCTGTACTTATCTCTAGAAGGGCTGTGGATTTTGGGCATGTCTGTGCAAGGGCTTAGCTATCAATTTATTACATCATTCCAATCCTTCCTGACATGACAGTCGGTGAAGATGATGTGCCCCACAACAGCTGGGACCCATCCTATTGACCTCCTGCCCTTCAGACTGGAGGTATGTCTGGTGGAAGATAAGAAACTCTACATCTCCTTTTTGACAGCATTAGGGCAGAGCCTTCCTACTGCATCTTAAATCCCAGGTGGATTTGGAAAGTGGGAAGTGCACAAGCCTTCAATACTTTTCCTGGGAAAAAATGGGCAGGGTTTTCCTTGTAGAACATATCACACTTTGAAGCCAAGTGGGAGCATTATTAAATGCTAGGAAATATATTTTCCTGTTAGGTCAAGGCAGTGAACCCATCTTGGAATCTGGATGAACTTGCCATGGGAATAGAGAGGAAGCACAGCCAGCTGGTTTGCCATTAGTGTGCAGATGTGGCAGATGAATAAATTTATATATGTGGCAGATTAATATGACAAAGACATAGGCAAAACAGAACATTACGAATCTTTGCTTTGGCACTTAAAAAGATGGTGGTTGAATCCATCTTTTTCTTTAGATATGCATGTGTTTACTTGGACTAAGAATAAAGGTAATGTAAAAGGAAGATCCTGGGGTGAGTGGGTGATCTGTTTAACCAAAGGAACATATTTGCACTACAAGCTTGTACCAGGATTAATACTGATTCACCCATCATTATTAGAGAGCTCAGATGCTCTCTAACCTCCAAAAATTAAAATTCCTTAGGCACCAACATGATTGCTAATCTATTTCTTTTCTCTTTCTGCTATCATTTTGATGTTTGCTGCTAACCAACTACAGCCCGCCCTTTGCTCTTCCTTCACAGGCAAGATTTGAAACAACTTCCCGCTCTTAAGAAGTTTAGAGCTTAGAACGTAAGATCTCTCCCCATCCTCTCAGGCCAACCCAGCCATTCTGGGTTGCAACTCTTCTCAGATTGTAACACTGTACAGTAATAAAGCTGTAGACTTTATATGTGTCCAACTATATACCTGTTAATACTGTTTTGTATTTTTTTTAATAAAGCAAACATGTGACATCCCTACGTAGCATGATTGTAGGGGTCCAGGGCTAAGATTTGGAAAGACTGTTTTAAAAGGGAAACTTTTTTTATTATTGTTAAGAAACTTGTGCTCCAAACCTAATTAGTTACTTTTAATGAATGTTTGGGATTTGTTCCATCTAGTAAAGATGCTTCTTCCTATGAGCATTAAGTCACAATGAATGTTAGATTCAGTGCCAAGTATGGATTTGAAAGTTAATGTAGTTATATTTGATAGGAAAAACAGAATGGACAAGTGCAAATTGCATATATGTAGCTAAAAAATCTAGGCAAGGAGATGGAATTCGGTACATCAGAGAAACAGAAAGCTCAACTATATAGAAAAGGGGATCCTGGAGAAGAGCAGTGTGGTAAAATAAGAAGAGATAGGATCAAGAATGAAGAGGTGCTGAATGATTGTGGATTGAACAGAAAAGCATGAAAGAAATACGCTGAGGTTCTTTGTTCATATAGAAAGAACGAATGGAAGTTTAACTTCAAAACAGCTATGAAGAAAGAGTGAATGGATAGAGGGGTTGGGGAAGATGGAAGATGGAAACGACTAAAGAAGAAATTTAATGAATAAAAGGCAGTGTATGAAGTGACGTTTGGATGTGGTGGAAGTAATTAGTTTGTGAGAACAGAAAGGAATTTGGGCATAATAATGAATGATGTTGGTTTCTTCTCTTTTACCTTCTGTCTTTAGGATTATGATATTACTTTTTTGCTTATTACTCTTTCCTGTGCTGAGTGGGGCCATTCACAGGTGAGGGATTCTCCATTTCATCTAGGTTTGGGGAAAACATGGTTATAATGACACCCAGCATTTCGAGCATGTGAATGTTCAAGAGCCTCCTCACTCTTCACACTGTGATCTTGAACAAGAGACTGAAAAAGTCTCTACCGCAGCAGCCTGGAAGATAAATTGGATGTGAATGTGAAAGCAATTCAGTTGCTGATGTTTCTGTAATGTTCTCCTATCCCCTTTCAGTAAATCTTGTTAAAATAAACTTTGAGATGATCTTGCTTTCTGTTAGCAAGAGCTTTACAGCAATTTTTGGGAAGTGTATGTCTGTGTTTTAAATGGCTTACACAACTGTCATAATGAGTTTCCCATTTAACAGCAAGAGGAAATAGTATCACATTTTTTAGCTGTTCATGCCTATGAAATTTGGCAGCGTATCTAAAGAAATTTTCAGGTGCTGGTCACAAAGTGCCCGTCCCTACTTTAAATGGTAAGCAGATCTCTTGTTACTTCCAAATACTAAGCTTGTTTGCTACATTTGCAAACCCCCTTGCTCATAAGGGCCCTTAATTTTCCCTCTGAGTCTGGCTCTGCTAACATTCCCGAGTGCTGTAGGAGAATAATCTCACCAGGTTAGACTTCATCATCTATTTGATGTGGGCTTGAGCAGAATTGTTGCAATTAGGAGCTGTAATTCTTACTGGAAGTTAATCTTTCATTGATTCATCATATCCCAACATACCACAGAAAATACACCGCTACTTTAAAAGTGCATCAAGGTTTGATCCTAGAGTAGAGGGTATCATTGGGACCTGACAATGTTGCAATAAACAAGAAGTGGAGTCCTGCTGGACCAAGCCAACAACCTGTTGAATTTAGCATTCTGCTGACTCTCACAGTGACTAATCAGCTGCATCCCGGAAGGTCTTTGGCCATCTCACTGTGCAAGTGACACTGGGTGATTTACAGATATAAACCATAAAACCATATTTTTTAAAAAAATGCAAAAATAACAGGGTTTAAAAGGCAGAGGAAATGCCCTCAAGTCACCAGGTTGTGTGCTACTCTTTGATCCGCACACCAGTTGGCAGAGCCAGGTGTTCATATTCTTCTGGAAGGCCAAAAGAGGGGCCAACCTCACACTCGGGTGTGGCTCTTTTCCTATGCTTTAATGGTTTTAATTCCTTGCTTCTGATTCATAAACTAACCATTTATTATCCTGCCTTGATTTTTTTTTATAAATAAGTGGCAAACATACCTAATGCTGCTTCCTCCTGCTTCCTCCACAACAACAATGGCGTGAGGTGGGTTGGGCCGAGAGAGAGTGGCTGGCCCAAAGTCACCCAAGCGGCTTTCAAGCTTAAACCAGGACTGGAACTCAAGTCTTGTGCTTTCTAGCCTGGGGCCTTAACCACTAAAACAAATTGGCTCTCAAACATCACCATCATACTGTTGGGGTTCACATAACACAACCATGAAACTAGGCAACCATGTTTCAGTGTAATGGGTTCCACCTGGTGGGAAATAAAAATATGGAAAATTTTTCAAATACTTGTACTAGAAGCCACCATGCCTTTGTCCTTGGAAACAGGATGTGCTGTACACGTTTGACTCGAGTCGTAGGACTGGAATGGAGGATACAACAGAAAATTGTTGAGGGAACTTGGGAGATTTTCCCTAGACAGTTCTTGGCAGAATCAGGCCCATTTTCACACTCTGTCTTCATTTTGCTGGCTTCTCTCTCCTGCCCTAAATGTAGTCCTGTTCTTTTCCCCTTGTGAAGAGTGATTTTCCTGATGGCATCCAATCTCTTCTGCATAGTTTCTTTCTCACACTCTCTTGGGTTGGGAATGATGCATAAGGAGATATTTTTCAATCTAGCCTGAATCTCCCTGAACCCCAGAGCTGCCTTATTGGTGAGAGGGGCGGTAAATAAATTTAATAAATAAATTTAGTGTTATTGTAGTGGACAGTCCTGGTTCTGGTAACCACTCGCCCTACCCATGGTGTCCATCCTAATTGCCTTCCACAAAGCTAACATGCAGGCTGGTGGTGCTGCTTTGGTGACAGTTGTTGCCTGCCCCTATTTGGTGGAAGGTTAGAGGTGAGGCAACACTGCTTGACCTTTGCAATGAGGAAGCTGTTGCTTTAACGTGGCTTTTTGTCCAAGTGCCTTCTCAGCTCTCTGCAGGGGTCAGGGCCTGATTGCCCTTCTGCCCCCAAATCTTATTGTCCCTGTTATTGATCAAGGTGCTGAGCTTCATTCAAGACAAATTTGGGAAGGGTGAAAGATGCGTGACTGTTGAGAGTCCTGCTGAGCTATTGACAAATGTGTCAGAAGCAATTTGCACCTTGTGATGTCCGTGATGTTGCTTGGACTTGTCTCAGAGTGAAAACTTTCTACTAAATAGATGGTGAGTGCTTATTTTTCCCATGATGTATATTATTCCATCTCTCCTCCATAAACTTGCAAGAGGTTGTCAAGTGATAAGAAAGGACTATAAGTCCCATATTTCTATATTTGTTTTCAGTCACTCTCTCATCAGGCAAATTGAGCCCTTGGATGTTGGATTTGTGAAAGGCTTCCTGTCCTGGGAATATAGTCAGAAGATGGAGGATGGGTGGGCAAGACAAACCTTCCCCTTGTCTCTGTCAGGTTTGGTGGGCAAATTCAGTTACAGTTTACAAATCCTTTTGAATTGTCAATATTTCTGCATAAATATAATCTAAAATGCGATCCGTTCTCTACACGTCCAAAAACAAGATAAAACCTGATTTAAACAAATGATTCAAAACATTGTTCCTTGATCTATGGAGGAAAATGATCCAAAGCTACATATTTTGGTATGGCAAAAATATGTGAACCTGTAGGATTATCAGTTCATTTGAAGGGACAATTAGTCAGGTATTTCACTCAATAGGATGACAATCATGTATGACTCTGGGAGGTCCTGCCTTATTTAAAGAAAATAATTCTGGATATTCACTAGCAAAGTCTAATTGTCACAATGCAGGTATGTGAAGTGTGTCATGGCTCAAACAAGCAGGGTTTTTTTAGGACCTCCAAAAACTTGTTTGACTCATTTGTTTAATTGGATTCTCTTTATCTAGTTTTAGAACATGGGTGAAGAACAGATTATGGTTTAGGTCATATTTAGGTTCATAAACTTTTAAGGACCACTCTATCTTTCTGATGCAGATTCAGTCGTATTTGCCTGAGAAAGGCAGCCCATTGCATCTGCGGATGAATTACTGCTTTAGACTCATCTGATCTGCTGGGGTGAACATCAAAGCTGCGTCCCTGCATGTTGTAGAGTAGCTTCCTTTATTGTAGTGTTAAGTAGCCCACAAATATTGGTTAGGGCTGGTTGGATTTGAGCTGGCCCCAGTTTATTATACCAGCTGCATATCTGATTACTGTCATCAGCAATGCAGATGTCAAGAATGTGTTAAGCTGGTTTAATGCACGCCAACCTGTCATGTAGTTTGCCTAGTTCATCTGGGTCTGATCCGTGAATCTGGCCTTTAAGATTTATGAACCACGTTTTTTTGTGTGCACTGAGGCCATTGTGGCTGGGTCAAGCAAGCCACGGCTTCACCAGTCACTAACCTGAGCTCCTAATTCTGTTGCCCTTCCTTTGTGTCCAGTAAAGATTTGCTAACAAGCCACTGATTTTGACTTAGTTCTTCCAATGAAAAGGTGTTTCGTTGACTTGATCTTTTTTCCCCTTAAAAGTAAGTGTCAAAAAGGGGGGCGAAAGAGATTTGGGTAATATTCCCCCCTTTGCAAAGCAAAGAATGCTGATCCGTCATTGGAGGCTGCTTCGCTGCCTCTCCAGCAGTTCCCCAATTCCTGATCAATATTTGGGCTGCAAAGCGCCCCATTTCTTTGACCATCTATTATCCTCTCCTCTTGTTTGCTTTGGCTGTCAAAAGGTTGGGACTCAATGGAGCTGAAGTGACCTTTCAAAAGGCTGCATCGATCATCTCCCATCACCCCTGACCCCAGGGCTTCAGAGCTCGAGGGAGAGCAGTAAACTGCACAGACGCCCTGTGAATGCTGCTCGGCAGGAGCCCTTCAGCCCCCTGCTGTGGCGGGTCTCCTGCAGAGGAGGAGGGGAGACCGGGGAGCAAGGCCAGTGCTGATGAGCACTGGACATGGTTTTCAACTAACAACCTCAGCCAGTCCTGGATCAGATGATAAGGGGATCAAGGAAAGCATTGACTTGGTAAATGCGGGCGGCAGGAGGTCAGCTTCCAAAGATGGAAGTGAACATTAATTACCTCCAGAAACAAATACGTTGCCAGCGCTTCAGTAATCGGATATACAATGTGGGAACTGCAGAGATGTGGCCTCTGAGCATCTGCAGGCTGTTTTGTTTTTCTTTTCCATATATTGCATGTTTGGCCATTGTACGGTACCTGAGTTTGTTTTTTTAATTTCTTCTTCCGTTAGTATCCTAAAACTGGATAATTCTTGGGTGGCAGATGCAGCTGGCCCATTTTATGTATGTGGCCTATATCGCAAACACATGAACTACTTTTAACTTCAACTCTCTGTGTTACATACTTGAACTTTACCTAACTTTACATTCTGGAGGGAGTGTATGTGCATGCTCATATGTAGAGCATCAAGCATCCTTCATACTGCAACCATTTGCTCTGGAAAATAAGGAGACTTGTTTTCCTCCTACTTTTAGAGGATGACTTTGCCAAGCAAAGGGCTTCCAGATCAATTGGACTATCATTTCCATCATCCCAGCCACACACATGAAGGGCATCTGATTGGAAAAGTTTTGGATAATTAGTAGTTTTCAGTCCCTAGATCTCAGATGAGACTCCTCAGCTGTGTGTGTCATCTGCTGTGTGTGTTGGGGGGAAGTTCCTCCTGAACAGGTTTGCAGTTGGATCTTTCCAGCTCAGCTCAAATCTTCTCCTTATACCTTTTGTTTGCATGTCACATCCTCTTAACACAGCAAATAACTCAGTTTTATCAGTAACCACTCCTTTTAAATGCAATATTCCCTTGGCAAATGGAGTAATGAGGATCAAAGACCTGAGGGAATGTATAGAAAAATGTTTGCTTCTAATTGGAGAAAACCTGAATATTGCTGGGTTACAAATCCAGGTATTAAATATCTGGCAATTATTTATTTACCCCTGGAACTTTTAAGGAATATTGGATATTATGTTCCACCAAAGATGGAGTGGGTGGATAGGACAGAGAAGTTGTTTTCATTTTTTCTCTCCACACTTTCGCTTGGGTGATTTTTTAAATATATGTATTGCATTTAGAGAGCCACCCAACTCTGTAGGATTGTGCATATCATTAAAAACCGTACAGGTAGTCCTTGGCTTACAACCATAATGGAGCCTCCCCTTCATGGTTGTAAGTCATGATGATCATAGAACATGTTGTGTGATTGACCTGACTTTACAGTCTTTTTTGTGATGGTTGATAAGTGACTGCAGCAGTCATGGTCATTAAGTAAACATTCTGGTCATTAAGCAAACCCATTCTTCATTATGGGTTGGTTTTGCCAAAAAACAAAAGTTGGGTTTTGATAAAAAATTGTAAAATGTGACTCTGCAAATAGCCATAAATATGGACCAGTTGCTGAGCACCTGGCATGCAGTCACATGATTACTGGGGGTAGGGGCGACTGTCCAAACTTCAGAACTGGGGCATAAGTACCCTTGGGGAGGTCTGTTGTAGCTTTGGATGGTTGCAAAGCAGCTGGTTGTAAATCAAGGACTACCTGTAACAACTAAACAAACAATATACATCTCAGCAAGAAACATTCAAACTAATCTAGAAAGCCTAAAAGAGGCTTGAACTCATCCTGATTCAAGTTCTGGGGAAAAAGCAGGTTTTTTAGGCTTTGAAAGTGGTCCAGGTGGTGCCCATATGGGTCTCTGGGGAGACACTGTTTCAAAAGTCAGGTACCACAACAGGGAAAGCCCACTCCCTGGTCCCATCAGATGACAGCATGTAATCAGCGGGACCTGGGACATGTCCATCCTGCCCAATTATACAGGATGGAGATAAATTATTATACCCTATGAAACTTTCTTTCCCTTTTTAAATTTTTTTTGTTGAAAATTTTACTAATAACATAAAAAACAACACAAAGTAATAGAAAGAAAAGGCAGGAAAAATGTGGAAAGACAAAAAGGCAAAAGTGCAGAAAGAAGAAAAAAAAGAGAGCTGGACCATAAGGAAGGTTGAGCATAGAAGAATTGATGCCTTTGAATTGTGGTGCTGGAGAAGACTCTTGAGGGTCCCTTGGACGGCAAGGAGGTCAAACCAG
>JANHZU010004030.1:17508-29290 GCA_032468055.1 Acrochordus granulatus | reverse complement strand
AGCACCACAATTCGAAGGCATCAATTCTTCGATGCTCAGCCTTCCTTATGGTCCAGCTCTCACAGCCATACATTACGGGTAAATATTCTCTGCCACCTATTTCATCTGGGAAACTCGTATTATTTATTAGGTCAAACTTTAGCTCCCCTCATCCAGGAAATGATCCATTTTTATAAGGATTTTCCAGCTCTGTTTGATCCGACTCCCAAAACTGATCTTAAAGCTTAAAACTCCAGTGAAGAAGGTCAGCTGATTCTCTTGGGCTTTCAGCAATTAGGCATAAGTTACTTGAAGTGTTTGGATGAAAGAGGGACGGGTATTCGAGAGCCATCAAAGCTTAGCCCCAGAGAATGCTGCTTTGCTGTTTATGTCCTTCTAAATACGGCAAGAAAGATCTATGAGAACAGTTTCTCAACGCTGGCACGATGCCAGTTTCATTCACGGAATTAATTTCATTTTTACTTGAATCGGGTTCTGCAGCTGGGTTACCGCCCTCAATGAACAGATAGGCTTAGCGAGAATAGGAAAAGGGAAGAAAGGCCCTTCTAATATTTAGCTGGTTGAACTATCCCTTTCGCAAAAGGGCTTCCATAAAAGAAACTGGATGGCCACGTGTTCTGCCAAGTGTCAGGGCAGCGATCGGGTGCCGGGCGAATGGTTCTTTTGGATCCAGAGGCAACAAGCACACCATTGAAGAAAGGGATTTTAACTCCACTGTTAGCTCAAAGAAACAGAATTAAAAGCGCAAGACAAAAGAGACCCGAGTCTCTCTCAAGCTGTCCGCAGCTCCGATGGGCGGCGTGCAAATTAAATAAAAGGGCAGCAGAGGTCCCCGAGGAGGGTCAATTTCCACAGTTCGCATTGCTAGGGTCTGTGCAGAAGCTCCCGACAAACAGCAGCAACCTGCCACCGCGACCGACTTCGTGGCCCTGCTCTGCTCAGCAGGCTTTGGGATGGGAATCGAAAGTCTGAGACTCCCACAGTGAGAGAAGCTTTGAAGCTACCTGAAGATTCCCTCTTCTCTTTTATTCAGTAAAAAAAGGGTAAAAATCAGCAGTTTAGCTCAGACTGCACGATACATTCCTAGACTTTTCTTGATATGAAGGAGGAATCCAAATATGTCATTAAATAACAACGGTCTTCCTCACTGCCATTACGCCATGCTCAGGAGGTCTTAGAATCTCCAGGTCTATGGAAACTGAAATGGCAAAAATAAAAGTGAGCGAGTGAGTTGTTTATTGTGTTGATTTACATAGCTGTGCCTCTCGCAATTGTGACTCTGGGTGGTGAACATAAGATTAAAACCACCACCACCAAGGTATAAACAATAATACTAACAAAAACACAATAATAGCGCGGTGGCATCCAAGGACAATCTAATATAAGCCACAGGAACTTAATTATAATGAGTCACATTGACAGGTTCATCGTTGTCCACATCCCAGGGCTAAAGGATCATCCAGATCTTTAAGGGTTTCTGAAACGCCAGCAGGGCAAATGAATCTCAGGGGCAGAGTTTCTCAGCTGTGGCAACTTGGAGATGTGTGGGGAATTATCTTCAAACTGCCAAGGTTGAGAAACACGGCTCAGAGGTTCAATGTCCGGAAGGGTAGGCAGCGCATCAGAGAAGGCATCCTTAAGCCTCATCGTCATGGCACTCATGCCCTCATCATCTCTTTGCTGGATTATTGCAATGAGCTCTACATGGGGCTACACTTGGAGAGTATCCAGAGGCTACAGCTGGTGCAGAATAGGGCTGCACGAGTGATTTTAAGGGCCCGGAAAATATCCCATGTAAGACCTCTATTCTGCGAGCTGCGTTGGTTGCCGGTTTGCTTCCGCGTGCAATTCAAGGTGTTGGTTCTGACCTTTAAAGCCCTTCATGGCATGGGACCAGGTTATCTGAGGGACCCCATTGGGGACCACCCACCCCACCAGAACTGGCAGAAGAGACCTTCTTTGGATCCCATCAGCCAAGGGATTTAGGCCGGCGGGGTCAAGGAGAAGAGCCTTTTCTGCTGTGGCTCCTGCCCTGTGCAACAACTTGCCCCAGAGGTGAGGTCTGCACCCACTTTGCAGCCTTCCAGAAGAGCCTGAAGACCTGGCTCTGCCAGCTGGCATGCAGCTGCAATGGGGGTACTTCATCTTGGAGGTGGTTAGTGGTTTCGTATTCACCTCCCCCAGTAATGTGTTTTTGCTCATCCCCTCTCCATTCGGCTATTATTTATTTAATTTTATGGGTTTTAATGGTTTTTATCTGTTGCGTGTTATGTTTTTTATTGTGAGCCCCTGAGAGTCGTTTCTGAGTTTGGCGGCATATACATTTAATAAATTAAAAAATTAAAAAAAACACTTGCAGGTTTTCTGAGGCTTTTGCATCAATACACCTTTCCACACCTTCCAATTAAAATATCCTCTTCTCACAGATCTCATTCTGGTGAAAACGCTGTTGACGGATGTTTGAAGAGAACAGTGGCTTGAATAGCTTTGTTTTTGGGGGGGTTTAATTTCAGGACAGAGATATTATTTTCTTCCTTAGTTTCAGCCACAAATGGCTTTAGGAGAAGATTTTAGTCCACTTTTTGTTTTCTCTGTTTGGCTGGTATCTGGGCCAATAAAAAAATCACGAGTGATATGAAATCAGTCTGGCGCTCTAGTAAAGATGACTGAACAGTGTTGCCCCTCTAAATACATCATTTTAGCCCAAAGTCTAGCATATTTTATAGGGGGCTTTTTTGGTGGGTTATTTTACTAAAGTTCTGGTCAATCGGAAAGCTGTTAATAATTCTACTGTGACTAAACAGCCAACAAGATCTTTTCAGACTCTTACAGTTCGATCTATGTTCATACACAATTTTATCGACATTATTCTTGTCTTTTATTATTACAAATGTACTGTCAAGAACAAAACACTTTAAAAAAAAAGCCTGTCGGGAAGACAGAATTGACAAGCTCCCTTTCATCTGCTGCTGTTTTATGAGCTTTCCTTGTTGGTGATAAGACGATTCAGATAGTCCTCACCTTACAACAATTCGTTCAGTGACTATTTGAAGTTACAAAGGCACTGAAAAATGTGATTTACAACTGAGTCTCACACTTACAACCTTCACAACATCCCCGGTTTCACGTGATCAAAATTCAGGCACTGGGCAACCAGCATGTGTTTGCTTATTTATTTATTAATCATATTTCTATGCCGCCAATTTCCGAAGACTCTTGGCGGCTTCCATAGTTTACAACGGTTGCAGCATCGTGGGTCATACGATTGCCATTTGCGACCCACCCAGTCAGCTTCCAACAAGCAAACTCAGGGAGGGAAGCTGGGTTTACTTAATGACCATGGAATTCACTTAACAACTGCAGTGATTCCCTTAACAACCGTGGCAAAAAAAGGTTGTGAAATTGAGTGTGACTCACTTTTAACAACCATCTTGATTAGTGATGGAAACTAGTGGTCCCAATTGCCGTTGTAAATCAAGGATTTTACTTGTAACCTTTTCCATGACTCTAAAGGAAAGAAATTGGAGGGCTCGTCTGCTCATGCAAACAGGTTTAACCATCTTGGGATAAATGATTGACATATAAGTTACGTTTATGCAATCTTTTATAAGAAAGCAGGCGACGCACACAAAGAAATACCAGGAAATACAGGTCTTATTGTATTACTCAGTTCTTTCTCACCACCTCTTCCTTAAAACGATCGCTTTTATGGGGGCCACCAGCCGGACAAGTTTTAAATCTGCCGTCCCGTCCGTTTTTATTTTATTTATCAGCTTTCGAAGCCACCCATCTTTCTCACGGAAAGCTCCTTTTTTAACACAGAAGCCGACATCCTGAACATGATAAGGTGGCTCTTCCAAGGTTCCTCCAGGTTTGCTCCGACTGATTTTGAACAAAACCGCTGTGAAGTTTCCGGTCAACGAGGCGGAAATCATTTGCTTCCCCTCCTTCCTGGTGCGGCAACCCCCCGACCAGCAGGAGCATCTTTGCCGTTTGCGTCAGACAAACCACCACCTGTGCGGTGCATGTTCGCTGGACAGGGAGAGGTCTTAAGGAACTCTCAGCCCTCGAAGTCGACAGGATGCATCTCCGCCAGAGGCTCTCGGAGAGCCGCAGCTCATCTCTTCGGCGGGCAGTTAATCCTCCGGGGCGCACTATTCTGCGGAAGCACGGTGCCCCTCGAAGCAGGCCAGCGCTCCCTTCCCGTACGAAGACCACCCCGGGAACGGCTGGGTTGGGTCTCGCAGAGCGGTTCCCTCGCTCTCTTCTTTCTGACCGCTGAAGCCCTGGTGACCGGGCTGAGCGTCTCATGAGTTTATTCATTTATTTTATTGATTTATTAAATTTATATGCCGCCGAAATCCGAAGACTCTCGGCAGCTAACAACAGAATTTCCCCCCTCGCATCCCCCCTCGCCTTGCACTGGGCGGCTTCGTCGCCGACGAAGCTTGCCAGCCTTCCTTGGCCCCCATTCAATGATTTTCCGAACAACTTGGTGGCTGCCAAGCGGGATCCAGATGAGCCCAGGGCCGCAGGTGAAACTCCTTCTGCCTTTTTTCTTTACGTCTCGCTTGCTTCTGAGTAGTCTTTCTCCCTTGACTTAAAGTGCTATTGTTATTCCGCTCATTTCCTTCACGTTACCTCTTTATACCATCTCCTGCTCCAAGCCGTTCTTCCCAAATTAGATTTTTATCCTCCTCTCCCTGTGCATACAGGTAGTCCTCGACTTACAACCATTTGTTTAGTGACCACAAAGGTACTGAAAAAAGTAACTTATAACCGGGCCTCACACTTATGACCGTCACAGCATACCTACGGTTGGTTATCTGATCAAAATTCAGGTGCTTGGCAACTGATACGTATTTATGACGGCTGCAGAGGCACGGGTCATGAAACCATCATTTGCGATCTTCCCAGTTGGTTTCTGACAAGCAAAGTCAGTGGGGAAAATTGGATTTGCTTAATCATCACATGATTCGCTTAACAACCACACCGATTCATTTAATAACTAAAGCGATTCACTTAACACCTGTGGGGAAAATGTCACAAAGTCTGCTGAGACTCACTTAGCAACCACAATGAAAATTTTGGTCCCATTGTGCTTGTAAGTCGAGGACTATTTGTATGTGTCTTGCACCCACAGCCACACATTTTTTATATTCTTCCAAACTTATCTTTTATTTCTAGCCTCTCCATCTTTGAGACAGACTCCTTCCCCTCTAGAGGACTTTAATTCTCATTCCTTTAATGACTTCATGCTGTTTAGCAAGCAGCCTATTTCTCCCTTAATTTACCTTGGAATCTCTGAGGATCCTATTTTCTCTGCATTTTCTTTCCAGACTTGAGTTACATCATGTAACAATCCCAAGCACCTAATTTAGCATCTCCTGCCAAACCTCTAACCAGTTTGTACCTTATTTATTTCCCAACTATTTAGTAGCCCCGTTTCCCAACCTGAACAACTTTAAGATGTGTGGACTTCATCTCCCAGAATTCCCCCAGGCTGGGAGAATTCTGGGAGTTGAAGTCCACACATCTTAAAGTTGCTGAGGTTAAGAAACACTGCTGTAATCTATTGGGCTGCCTATAAAACTCATCTACAAATAAATGAATTCTAAATCCATCCAGAAACTAAGCTGATTTTTTTTAAAAAAATGTGTATAGGAAAGCAAATTTCTCCAGAATGAATTAAATCTCAACTTTTAGATCCACCACCTCCCTACCATGAGAAAATAGAAATAATGTGAAATAGAATGCATATGTATGATTCTCTGGTAATAAATCACTACATTCCTTCCCTCCGTGGCTTCATGGAGTTGTCAAAGCGACATGGTAGTACTAAATTTTAAATTCATTTTTGTGAATGTGTCAAAATCTATTCAAGGGTTTGCTAATGTGTATTTTGGTACAGGTGTCTTCAAACACATGCAGATTTATGTATCATTTTGCCTTTAGATAATCCTCGAGTTATGACTATAATGAAACCTGCCCATTATGGTTGTAAATTGTAATGGTAATTTTTTATGAAGTTTTTTGTGCTGGTTGGTAAGCAAGCATGGCAGTTGTAAAATGAATGTTGCAGTTGTTAAGTGAACACTGTGGTTATTCAGAGAATCAGTAGTTTGCTTTGGGCATGGTTTTGCTGAAAACTGGAAGAAAGTAAAATATGGTCACATGACTTTGGGCTGCTGCAAACGGGTTATAAGTCCCCTTTTTCAGGTAGGTTGTCACGTCAGGTTTTTGCAAACAATACCCTTAATATAATCCACTTTTATACATTTTTCCATGAATGTGTTTCCTTCTTTACATGCGTAGCGTGTTATATTTTCTCTAACATACTTTTTTACAAAAGGTAAAACTGCACTGTAAATTTTGGAGAACTGCAAATCTGGAATGATAACAAAAACCCAGGTTATGGGAGATCGCCCAAAAGATTAGAGCTGTAGAATAGATTGAGAAATTGAAACAACTTTCTTCTAGAAGAAGATAGTAGAATCTCCTTCTGAACATTATTTTGTTGCCAAAATAATGACATGGACATGCCATGAAGTTCTCAAGGCCCACCCTCAACTTTAAGGACTTTAATTTTTCCTGGGTTTAGACCTGTGCAATTAGATCAGCTTGCGTTCAGGTCCAGATTAAATTACTCCTCTAGCCCTACCTGGGAGGCTTTGAAGATTATGATGTAAAATTGGATGACATTTCTGTATCTGCAGAGGAGGGGAAGGAGACATTCTCAGCAGAACTGGGGTGGGACAGAAGCCAACAATGTAGTTGAGGGCCTGGTAGGTCAAGCATGACCGAGAAGATGCAGTTCCTCTGCCTTGGCCACAACCCACTGATCAAACTGGGTTTCGGCCAAAGGAGAGCTGGAAAGAGTGTTGGGTGTCAGGGATGTGTTTGGTCTCTTCTTGGCAAAATGCCTGTTAAGCATGGAAGAAGTGAGAGGGGGTATCGTGTAGCTTGCAATAAGTTGAAAAGATTTTGGTACAGGTGAGCAAGATTTGCAGGTATTGCATGGGACAGGTTTCTGGAGAGAGAGAGGGAAAAAGGAGAGAATGAGAGCAGAGGATTGGATGGAGTGAGTCACTCCCTGCACCTTTCGTGCTACTTTTTAAAAGCCTCTGTGCTTGGCAAAGTTGATCTTCTGTGCTACAGCTCAGAAGCCACTTGAGGTCAATCAAAAGCATCCTGGAGATCTGGAGAAGGGCAACAGCAGAGTTCACCTTGGTAGGAAGGGTAGACAGGTAAGCCAGGATAACTTTTGTTGCCAGCAATGCACAGCAAGGATCTACTTGCCTCCTTATCCCCCAAGGGGAAGAGAGGAGGAGTCAGGTGACCCCAAACTTTTTCTGACTAAATTCATGGCAGCTGAAGATGCAGAAAGGGAAACATGTTGTGCTGCCGGAAGACTCAAGGGTACTCTTGTTGAGGTTTCCTAGAGACAGAAAGCACACTCAACCCCAGGAGACTGCTAATGCAAAATCAGAGAAAGTGCTGAAGAAGTAATTTGAATGATTTAGAGGTTTAGAATAAAGTTGATAGGTTCTAGGGTTGGTGACTTTTCTTTTGGATGAAGGGGAGAGGATAGAAATTTATGAAGCTAATTTTGATGAGAGGAAGACGTGTTTCTCAGCTACTGGCATGCAGGAGAGAGGGATCCTTGACACGATGCATCACAGACCTGGGAGCTGACTATCATATTGTTTTTAGCTAATTTGAAAAATTCATAGAAGAGATCTCTCAAAAGTTCTTTGCAGATGGTAGGAAGAAAGCAAGTTCTTCCGTTCATTCCTTATGAACTTTTCAGAAATATGCTTTTGCCCATTGCGAAAAACAGCAGAATGGATTGAACTAGTTACGGAGTTTAATCCAGTTACCCTCCACTTTTGGAGAAGAATTGCATAATGCAATTATTATTATGCCCCCACCTTTATGGGGCAGGTGCAGAGGGTAACATGAGAGATTCTGGTTGCTAGGACAAAGCTGACTAGTGACATGACTGTCATCATTTCATCTAGTGGGCACATTCCCAGACAAAGTACAGTCTATGTAATGGGATGTGGGACTAACCTTGAGGAGCAGGAGGAAGAGCTGTAATCAAAACAATGGTCAACTCAGAGTCCAAAGTAGAAATGTAATTTGAGAAAGTGTCTCAGACTTGATTCTCCTTAATTCTCATGAAGATAAAGGGAGGGAGGGCAGAGGCATTTTCAGACTTGCAAAATTCTATTACTCTAAGTCTATAGTAGTATTAGTATTGATAAACCTGGTTTCCTGTTCTGGTCTGTCTCAAAGGGCAGACATCTTTTATCATGTTATGTTTGAAAAAGGTCTCCAAAGCCTAAGAGACCTTGTGTGCAAGTCCCATAAATGTTTTAGAAATAAATGCATTGCTCTGGTAGATTCCAGCTTATTTCCTTTTAATTAAAACGCTGTAAAATTAAAATAACGTGGGCAGTGGAATTTAATGGGCTCGTCAATTGCCAGGACTAGAGGGCCATGACAGTTATGCCATGTTGGGAGGGGGACACATTTGTTTATTTATTTATTAGATTTATATCCTGCCTTTTCTTCAAAGGTAGGATACATGGCACTCCCTTGCCCTATTTTTACCTACATCTTATGAATTGGCTGGGTTGGAAAAGACTGATCCAAATTCAACCAGTGAACATCTGTAGCTGAGAATGGATAGCACTTGAGTTTCCAACACCTAAACTAATCCAACACACTGCTTTTCCTTTGGAAAAAAAGTCAGTAGTTCACAGTTACTCATGCTTTGGTCACATTCCATTTGGATTACTGAAGTGTGCTTTGTTTGGGGCTGCCCTTGAAGACTACTCAGAAGCTATAACTGGCCTAGAACGCAGCAGCATTTCTAGGTTTGCCCACATTATATTTCTTTTGTGTGAGCTGTACTGGCTCTCAGTTTTACCTTCCAGGTGCAACTCAAGGTGCTGGTTACCACTTCTAAAGCCCTCCATGAATCATGACCAGGTTATTTGGGGAACCATCTCTCCCTGATGTGCTCTCCTATCCTACCAGATTGGATTGGTTAGGCACACTCCAGGTCTCTTCCCTAAAATATTGCCACATAGTGGGACCTCAGAAGAGTGCCTTTCTGTGGCTGTTCCTAGCTTATAAAACACCCTCCCCTTCCATCGAGATCTGTTTTTTTCACCCAAGTGCTGGAATAGATGAGGCTGTCTGGAGTTGGGTATGGGGAATATTCAAGGCAGCAGGTTTTGTTTTGGTTTTATGTTTTTATGGTTGATCCATTTTATAGTTTTGTGTGTTTTATTGTTGTCCTGAGCCACCCAGAGCTGTGTTTTGAAACGGTCAGCTATAAAAATCTTTTAAATAAATAAATAGGAATTGGCCACAGGCATAAAGTTCTCATTTTCAATAGAATGATGTTAATTATTGCAATAATTTATTGATTGTAAATTGCCTAGAGTTGCTTTTCGCGAGAGCAGTGGCAGATAAGCTTGATAAATAAATAAATATTACAATAACTGGTTTTAGTCATGCCTTAGTTACCTTACCTTTGCACTTTTGTAACGAGCTCTATCAAAGTCTGCCCTTGAACAGCATCTGGAAGCAGTAACTGATCCAGAATGCAGGGCCTCGTATACCCACGGATGCTTCAAAATCTGCCTATGTGTCACACCGATTTTGAGAGCTGCATGGGATTATCCATCGGTTTCTGGGTGCAGTTCAGGGGACAGCTTGTTAACTTCGTATCTTCAGGGTTATCTTACCCAATTGATTTGGCCTTTTCAATAAGGCCTTACCAAAGGGGCTCACTGAAGGGACCTGAGATAGCCATCAAAATCTGTTTGGAAGTGGCCCTTTTTCATTGTTGCCCTTTCTGAGCATTCTCCTGAGATCCACATGACCCCAACTCTTCTGAGTGTCAGAAAGGCCATCAAAGCTTCGGTTTTTCAACAGGTCTTGTAGGTAGCTGGGAAGCTGCTTTCTCCTGTAATGTGGAAATCAATGAATGTCAAATTTTATTTATCTCTGGCACTGTGTTTTGTGTTATACTATTTTGCCTTTTAGACTCTGATTTACATAAACTTCTATGAATTGGTTTCTGCTGGAGCTATAAAACCTGTAAATAAATAAATAGATGGGGAAAAGAAGAAGAAATAGACTGTTTCTTTCTGCTCTAAGTATTGGCCTCCAAAGTGCATCTAAGTAACTGGCCTCTGTTGGGACTAAGTTGTTGAATTGATGACTTTTTGATCCTACCATTGTGGTTAGTCTTGAAGTTTTTCCTAATCACATCTTTTCCCACTGAGTTGGGATAATTCTTAGCACTTCTCATCATGTTGTTTCCAGGTTTTGGAGTTATAATCCTATTAAAGCTGGGTAGTGATGGGCTGGAAAAGGCTTGTCTACGCACAAAAAAATTACAACTCTCCATATATTAAAGAACTCTTTAAAAGGTTTCCAGTGAGCTTTTCCAGTCTTGGTTATTGGTAACCAGATGCAGCTTCCAGATGCAGAAGCAGTCTATCCATAAATACAAATTACAATGGTTGCTTTATTTGTGAGCTTCCCAAAGTCCACCTGTTGAAAATAGGGTTATAGACTGCTGGATAATAGCTCAGTAGGATTTCTCATAACTAACAAAGGCAATCCTTATTTCCATATTTATTCATGATTATTGAAACACTGTAAGTGTATATACACCTCCATGTTCAGAGGCAATGAAGATCAAGGGTTAGGACAAAAAAGGATAGAGCTGTCACTTTCACACTGTTTGTAGACTCCCTACATCACCTGGTTGACCATTGCTGGATGCAGGATACTGAGTCAGCCAGGTTATGTTTGCTTTTCTGGAAATCAGAAGTACTGCATAGAATATCCTCATACAGGAAGTCCTTGATTTATGATCACATTTGGGACCAGAATTTCCATTACAGAACAAGGCCGTAAGTGAGTCATGTCTGATTTTACTCCCTCTTTTTGACATAGTTGTTAAGCAAATCACTGAAGTTGTTAAGTGAATCATGAGGTGTTAAGAGAATCCAGTTCCTCCCATTGACTTTCCTAGTCAGAAACCAGCTTAGAAGGTTGCAAATGGTGATTGCATGATCCTGGGCCACTGCAACTGTCACATATACAGTTTATGTCCCAAGTTTGATCATGTGGCTGTGGGGATGCTGTGACAGCTGTAAGTATGAAGACAGATCACAAGTCACTTTTTTTCAGTGCCGCTGTAACGTCGAATGGTTGTTAAACCAATGAATGACCCCAATTCTGTAACTTCAAAGCATCCCTGAAGCAACCATAACCCTATCCCAGTATATCAGAAAATGTCAAATATTTCTTTAAATAGAATATCTGTAGCTCAGGTTTGATCTGTGGAGTTTTTGGTGCTCTCTGAGCTTAGCTGATTGCTTTTAGATGTCTCAAGGAGGTAGCACCATCAGTGCCCTGATGAAACATCTACATGCAAACAACCAAGCACAGAGCACAAAGGACTCCAGAAGTCCTTTAAATTTATTACATCTGCAACAGGCTGCCTTTCCTCACTTCCAAGCCAGGAAGGTGTTTGTTCTTTGAATTAAAAACATACAAGAAAATAACATACAGGGAAGAGGCAGCTGCCTCTTTAAACACAAGCATCCTCTTTATAAAGTGTATAAAGGGAGTCTATACACTTACAGAACTGCTGCAATCATGGATACCGGGCTGAGGCTTTGCATGATATTTTTGTAGAATTTGTTATAAATGTTGAAGCTACTTCCTGCTTGGGGTGGCAGGAAGGAAG
>JANHZU010004029.1:121881-132881 GCA_032468055.1 Acrochordus granulatus | reverse complement strand
GGAACATCTTGCCCCTTGAGCTGAGGGCTGCCCCCTCCCTGATGGCCTTCCAGAAGGGCCTTAAGACCTGGCTCTGCAAGACGGCCTGGGGCGCCAGGGGGGTCTCATTATCAGCATGGAGGTGGCTGATGGACGCTTAGCCACCCTCGCCCCCCCTTTTTACATATGAAATCTTTTTAGCCCACCTTGCTAGTCTGCCGGGTTTTTTGTTTTAATGGGTTTATTTTATTTTTATTTTAAGTATTTTTAATTGTTTTTAGTGTTGTTAGCTGCCGAGAGTCTCCGGATTTCAGAGGCATATAAATTTAATAAATAAATAAATAAAATTATAAGGTACTGTCATGTGTATTTTGGCTTGAATCCATAATAAAAATTCAGTGATGACATAATTGAAATAAAAAAAATATGTAGGGGCTACTGATGTAAATGTCATGAGACATATTCAGAAACAATTGTATATTTCTATGATTGTCTTAGATTTTGTTACTTTCTTTAAAATAAATGTATTTCCTAGCTCCAGATGTGATGCTTTAGGCATTTCAGGGAACTATTCCAGAATGTTTTGCACTGAATTGCATTTGTGTTGATTCTGTAAATTAAATTTCCTTAACACTCTCTAGACCGACATGCAACCTGAATACTGTGCATTGATCACTAAAAGTGTTTATTATCCCTTATAAAATGTTGTAATCTAAAGTATGTGTTTCTGAAAAGCCAGTATCTTATTGGAGAGGGTGACTGAGAAAACAACCATTTATTTGTCAACAAACATGAACACACCCTGCTGTAGCTGTGCATTACATTGTAGATTTCTAAGTTACAAGTCCCCTGAAAGGCAGCTTAGAAATAATATACAGTTTCAGAATAATTCTGTCACAATTTTACTGATGACTCTGTTGGTATCTATGCTATTTAATACTCTTGATCCCTGAAAAAGTGAAGAATTTTTTATGGGGAGAGCCAATGACAGTTGCTAAAAGCTATTGGATTCAGAGGTAGTTAAATAAACATCCATATATCCTTTGTCCATATATACCTCCACATTTGGCTAATGTATTATGTGGCCCTGTAAGTGGAAATAAATTCCTGCTTGATCCAAAATCTCTCCATAACAGGAGACATTCCATAAAATCAGATCCCAGGCCAATCTAGTCCAGCAGTCTGTTCTCATAGAGCACAAAGAAACTTACTAGTCTCCCAGCAGATTGCCTTCAGAGGCAGTCACACTACTATTAAGGCTAACAGTCACTAAACCCTATGACAGATTGATACAGATGGACCATTTGCACAGAATGCTGCTTCATAGAAAGAGACAATAGAAATTATTGTAAACAGGATTGAGATTGGTGAGGATTTGGCTACCTGTTCCATCTCCCAAGATGTTCTTTACCATATCAATATGCTCTAAGAATGTATCAAAATATAAGTATATTTGTGCATCATGGGAACCATTATGATCTGCATTTATTATGGAGGCTTTCTTGTACCTTCTTCTTCTACATTTGCAGACAATATGAAAAAGTAGAGCACATGAAGACAGTTGATTCTAGTGATCTGAATACTTTATTGTTCGTAGTTCTAAAGTGGAGAAAGTGAGAGAGGCAAAATGAGTTGTGGAACAAGTTTTCATTAACTTTTAAGATAAAAAAGGATGAGATTTTTATAGATCGTGGCATGTTGAAATGGAGGTATTCCCTCAGATAATTGTATTAAATGCTGATACTCCTTGCCACTTTTTAAGGGAGGCAGGTTTGGGCATGCTTGAGCTGATTCCTTCTGTTTATGTTCACAACAGCTTGCAATGAAAAGCTGTCATTTTTTCTCAGGGTGTGTAGAACCAGTTAATCTGGTATATTATACCACGGAACCAGTGCTGATTACAGAAGTGGCTGTGATGTATTGGCACTTATAGGAATTTAATTTGAGCCTATGGGAGTGATAAATGACTTTACAGTCATGCAGCTGCAAAATTAACAAACTATATTTTTCAGAGATTTTTGCAGACCTTCTTTCTCCAATCACCATTCACAATACTTAGAAGCAATGCTCCTGCAAATTTACACTACAGCTGCTTCTCATACACTCATTTTTTCTGTCTGCTGAACTCTTTTGCACAGACAGTACACACTGCCAGGGGAATATGGGTGACAGTTTTTTTGAAAAATTCTATGCAGCTGGAATCTCATAATCCATCATGCACCAGCATGAGGCAATCACTAGGAAAGCTTTCTGCTAAAGCCTTCATGGCCTATAGAGACAAAAATAATACAAACTCTTATCTGCATTTACTTCTAATTTCTTTAGCCTTACAGCAAGATACTAGGGGCAAATTTGCAAGTTCCTTATATTTCTGGACATATATTAGCTGTCCACTTAGAAGTAAATCTTTCTGTTCAATGAAATTTCTTAGTTATCAAGTAGGTTTAAAATGCTATCTTTATTAATATTTCATGTATGTGATCATAGTGAGGCATCTGCATGTGAGTCTTAACTAAATAGAATTCATAAATTTGAGAAACTACAGATCAGTTTCAGTTTTGACACATACAACAATATAAATTTGGTACTTTACAGAGTACAAGATCACATTTGAGAAATTGTCAGAGGGGAATATTTGCACCGATGCTAAGTGTAATTTTGGTTGAAAGATGCAGGATCATTTATTTACTGGAAGATCAAGGCTCTTGAAGTGGTTGATCAATATCCAGACAGCAGATTGAATAGGGATATTAGTTGTTCACAATATTCTAAACCATATTGAAACTTACTATATAGACAGTCCTCACTGAGTGACCACAATCGGGACTGGCAACTTGGCTGTTAAGTGGTTGCTAAGTGAATCTGTGACTGGGCTTACAATTTTATTTCAGCCTTCCTTTGCAGTCCTGCAAAAATTGTAAATGTGAAGAGTAATTGCAAAATTACTTTTCCATCATCTTTCTAACTGTGAATGGTTACTTAACTAGGACTACATGTCTTTATACTAAAATTATTACTAGTTGATTGGTTATGTGTCATTAAGTTGGTGCTGAGTCTTAGCGACCACCTGGATTTTATCCATTATGATAAGAGAATCAGTTTTGTTTCATGGTTAAGGCACAGGACTAGATACCAATTTTTCCCCTGAGGTTTTTATTTAAAATATGGGATGGTAGGGATGACAACAAAGGAAAAAACAGTAAAGAAAAAGTGAGATTTTAACCCTTTGTATATTGTGCATCAAATTAAAAAAGAGTGTCAGTGTGTCATGACACTTTCAGCTAAATTGACAGTAGGGAATATAATTTAATCTAGTTTATAGGAATAAGAGAAAGGGAAACCACTGTGAATTTTAGCAGGAAGAATCACAACGGAGTCAAGTAGTGTTGCTGTATTTTAGCATATTGTAGATAAATATTTTTATTTGTGAAATGTATCAGCTAATAGGAAGGACATTTTTAGATCTGTTAATTAATCTGGAGAAACAAATTTTTGTATAGTGAGCCACTGTGTGAGTAGACCCCCACTCTAAAAAAACACCCCCAGTCTACTCAGAAGTTAGGTTTGAAAAAAAGGGGAGGATTTTGTCTCTTTATGAATACTAATAAGAAAATCAAGGTGAGGTGGGGAGAGATCATGGCACTTCAAGTTTCATCTTTCTGTTTCCTAAAGGCGTAAACTCTGCAGTTGTCACCTTGGTGTATTCAGTGCCTCTTGAAGCACTAGACTTTTCCTGAGAGAATGTCAGCCCAAGCCCTGGGCAGTTTTGACAAACAGAGTATATATTGATACATGATAAAGTATGCTAGAAATCACCCCAGTGCTAAAGGCTACTCTAGTTTTAATATCATCATTTGAATTAACAAGCATTCTGTGGAGAAATAATGAGCTTTCATTATTCAGAACACCATCCTTACTGGGGGAATTCAGAAACCATTAGCTCTTGGGAACTTAATGAAAGGATGATAAAGAATGTTTTTAGATAAAAGTTTGAATGGGCACACTTAGTGACTGAAATAAAATATTAACATTTCTGTGAATGATGAATATATGTGAAGTTCTGGCATTCTGAGAGAAAAATGATGTGCATGCGTATCTCTGGTTCTCTCACACCTGCATATGAACTTCAAAAAAAAAATTAAAAAGGTGGAAAGCTTGTCAATATCTTCCCAGGGAAAATAGCACGAAAGGCAGCCTGAAATTTCCAGATTAGGTGCAATGGACTTGATGCTTTGGAGTTAAAACAAAAACAAAGACTTTTCCTGAAGTCTGTGTAAAAAAATACTGCCTATGTAGCAATATGTCAATTATTCATACTAATAGCCATTATGAGAAAAAAACCCTCATGCAGTCAAAGTCATGCTCATATTGTTATGGCATTGGAATTGATCCCTTCTAATTCTGTAGTTCCAAACTCTTAAGATTCCTCTGGGTGACACTATAACTGTGGATGCCTGAAGCAATACTTTAAACCTGACAAACAGAAGCTAATGACCAATAATATGGTGATACTCTGTTTCAGCTAGGATGGTCAAAGAAAACATAGGTGATGGTAGAGATGCTTCATCTTCCTCCCTCTCTTTCCCTTAAATTGACATGGATTAATGAAATTGATCAATTCATTCAGGTGGTTCAGGAATAACATGGCAGAATGCAAAAGTGTTATCGTGGAAATATGGAAGAAAAGTGACTATTTAGTATGTAAGTAGATATGCACAGGCGTAATGAAGCATATACACTGTTGCTTAATATAAACTCTCCATCAAGTCCTTGATTTTTCCAACCCAAATGGAAAGTTTTACACTGGCACCAATTGAAATTCATCTTTCTGTTTTTTGCCCATTTTTCCAGCTTGTGAAGATCCTTCTTTTAAATATCTGCATCTGCATATATCCTATTCATATTCTCTGGCCCCACAAATTATTCTAACAGCATAAACTAACCCACATTTTACCATTTTTCTCTACTAAAATCTCATGGGAGACTTTATTAAATGCTTTGCTAAAGTTAAGGTATGCTGTGTACATCATATTCTATGATATGCTAAACTGATGCCTTAGATCTAGGTATTAGCTTGAACATAATATCTGTAATTGATTTACCTGTAATTGTTTAACAGATGTGTTTAATGACCATTCAAGTTATGACATGGCATGTCATTTATGGGGATACATGACTGGGGAACTGGGGACATGTCTATTTGTGACCTTCTCAGGCGGTTTTTGACAAGCAAAATCAGTGGGAAAAGTCAGATTTGCTTAATGGCTGTGGCAAAAGTCTGAAAGTCAGGCATAACTCACTTAATGACTACATTGCTAAGCAATGGAAGTTCTAGTACTAATTGTGATCTTAAATCAGGGATTACTTGTATGAAATAAAATATTTCAATGTAATCTTCAGTTGCAGTGGAAAGTTCGGTGAAAACAATTATATTTTTCCTTACTCCATGGAACCTTGCTGAAACATCAAATGTGTATAAATGTCATGGTGGTGATTTCTATAAATAAACTATTGTTAGCATTTATCTTGCTTACTAATAGGGTTTGTTTCACACTCTGCTCATTTCAGTTCATTTAGTGAGGCTATCAGTATATGTGATGAGGGATTTTCTTCTGCCAAGTCCAGCACCTTAAGCACAATATCATATTGGCTCTTCCTTTTCTCATAAGGGAATATTATGACTAAATTGGCATATAATTAATATGGTGACTTTCTTCCTTTATTTTATAAATGCAATTTTCTCCAAATGTTATCAGTGTTGAAACCAAGACCCACAAGGTCTTTTTAAACTACAGTTAAATTTATTTTGAATCTAATATAGATTCCTGAATTTAATTTATTATAAATGTTGAGTGTGGCAAAGCAGGACTAATTCCAAATTAAAACTTTATGACTGAAGACTAAAAGACCTAAAAGTCAAATCTGTTATATCATATTTAAAGGTCTTAATAGAGCCATCTAGGAAAGCAAGAAGATTTTACAGTATTTTATTGTAAAACAAAATTACTTTTCTGAAGTCTGGATTACTTGAAGGAAACAGAAATACAGAAAATAATTTCTAATCTTCTGAAGTAGAACTGGAATTTGAAAGCAAACAAATATGAGGCCCATATTGCATGTGAAAGACATAAAATTTTCTGATTCAAAAAATACTATTTCCAAAGTAATATGACAGTTTTAAACTTTAAAACAAATTCATTAGTAGTATTTTAAAAACTGCATTTGGCTGATTTGCTACAAATCTGTGATAAAAAAGGCTAAAGATATGGCTAAAGAAAAAGAGCTGTTAAGGCAGATTTTTAATGAAATTCAGAAAATATAGAGGCTAAAATGGAAGTTTGCAGCAGAAATCTGCAAACAACATTTAAGAAAAATATACAAAAAATCAACCTATTTTTGACATAAAAATGGAGGGAAACATTGGAAAAATGGATCAAAAGTCAGAAGTTGAAAAGTATAAAATGATTCAGTTTGAGGATAAACCCATGCAAATAAAGGGAAAAACGGGAACCTTTGGTTTAAGAGATGAAGAAATAAAGTTGCCAGAAAAAAAGTTTGCATTTAGTCAAATATTGCTGGATTTAGTGAAGAAAGGGATTTCTTTCATATGGGGAGTGTCTCTGAAAGTAGCTAAAAGTAAAGAAGGAATAATTAGTGATTCAGACAGAATTGATAGAATAAATGTGATTTTGGTAGGAGAAAGTTATTTGCATGGAATACTATAATCAATCTGTAAGAAAATTTATTGTAGGACAAATGTTGCAAAAATATTTTCAAAATAATTTTATAATGGTGGATAAAGAATTATCCTTGTTGAGAGAAATTTTAACAAGGCTTGTGAGGATGATTTGGTATTTGGGTGGTGTGTTTATTTGAATTGACTAATTCAAGGTATAAATATTATTTTGATATGAGTTTTTAATGTGCTGTGGATTGTGTATGGATTTTCATTATGTCTTAAATACTGTCATTGATGATTTTATTGTTCCTGATTCCATACAAGGCTTTCTACAGGAGAGAGATGAGGAAGTCTGAAATATGGTTGTACTGATAATCCTCCTAACAGAAGACAATTTAAAGAAGTTGCTATTTGATTAGAAGGTGCTCTAGAACTTTCTGCTGGTGAATTAGAATAAAGGAATCTTTGTGGATGAACTTGATGATTTTGGAATAAATTAATATACTTAGATGAAATATTATGTTGATTAAAATTTTATAATGTTGATTATAATGGAAATATAGAAATATAGTGATAGAAATGAATTGTATATTATAGTCTATAGTTTTTATTACAGTGATTTGATTGGATTAAGAGAGTGAAATATATTCATCTTTCCTTTTGTATTGAATTATGGATAGAGATTCAGTTGGAATTGGGTTGGGAATGATGGATGATTTTTGTAAATTTTGTTTTGGGTGTGTCTGTAGTTACTTTTTAGACTTTGTTATTGTTATATTTTTGTTATTGTTTTGTGGTTTCTTTGTATATTAGGCTAGAATTATCTGTCTGTCAGTCTGTCTCTATCTTTCTCTATAATATACTGGGTATGAGATACATTATATATTTGTGCTTTTGAATTAGTGTTGATACCTGGATCAGTAACTGCAGTTTTCTTGAAAGATATTTCAGACATGGTTTGTTTTTGCCTCCTTCCTAGAGCAGAGAGAAAGTGACTGACTCAAAGTCATCAAGCCCAAGAGAGGGTAGAACTCACAGTTTCCCAGTTTCTAGCCTAATGCCTTAACCACTATGCCAAACTGGCTCTCATGAAGCTGTTAAAGGATGATTTATTCATGATTACTAAAGGTCACTGAATCTGAAAGTATGCACTCCACTGAAATGAGTTTATCCTGCTATATGCTTTAACTATTATACTTTCCTTGTTTTCTTATTTAATGTCTTATACTTACAAGCACAGAAGGGTTATAGCTTTATTCCATCTGCAGAGGCAGTTGGAGCAAACACTGTGATCCACAGATGATCAAAAGTGGTTATAGATGACCAGTATCCGACCATTATTTTGTTTAAAAGTGACAGATGGAAGAAAAAGAAAGAAACAAGAATGCAAGCTATCAGTAGCATATCTTAAGTCACTGTGTTTGTTGTTAGCAGATGCATTTAGATAAATGCAGTTACCTCAAGAGGTGTTCTCTTCTGGGGATCCTTATCATAATTCTGTTTTAAATCCAAACATCTGTTGTTTAACTACTACAGACCACAATTTATCTACAGCTTGAGGCCATAAAGGTAGTTTTATTACGCACTTTACTTTTTCCTCCCTTCCAATTTGATTTAATTTCAGTGTGTCAGACATCAAAATGCTGTATACAATTTGCATATTACAGATACATATGGCCTCAAATTCCCATACCTAGCTAAATGGGAGAACTGATAGGGAATAATTAATTTGGGGAGGACTAGTACTTAAACACAAAATAGGGACAAGGTTGTTTTCATTTACATGTGCTTATACTGTTTGGACAAATATACTTCCTTGGAGAATGATGGTATTTTTTATTTTGCATTGTTTTGTTTTAATAGAGTGTTCAGGTAAATTGATATTGTCATAGCTTGTTTTTCAGAATTTAGCACTGAGGTTATGAATCTCTATGGACCAATTAACTTATCAGTTGAATGTATGAATAATTTTGTTGCAGAGATAGGGTTTTTTTTCCTTAAAAAAAGCTAGGGCAACCATTTTCCTCCATAATCAAAGTTTCAAAATCCAGCTGAATGAAACTATTATTAGGCCAATTAAAATGCCACAAAAGGATACTAGAGATTGAGCTAAGCTTTTTTCTTTTTATGTCTTCTAGTTGCTTGCACCATTTTTGAATTAATACTGTATACTCCTAATATTTGAGATAGTAGATTTCAGTAAATTAAATGGTCTTCAAAGCAAATAATAGGTTATTTGTTATTTGAGGAATTTCTTTAAAATGATCTATTTGATATACTCATATGCAATTCTCTGTTTAAAATATAACTCATATTTACTCAACTGTTAAATTAGGATCTGGAAGACTCTTTGTATTTTAATGTCAGAGAAACAGGACCTTTTTGTTGCATTATCTTAAGGGTGGGCTATATACTATAAACCTGTTGGTACTAATGAAAAGTAATCATACAGTAACTCAATTACTAATTGACCTTTCTAACTTCAACGTCCATCAAGTAACATGAAATGCCTGACTTTTGCTTATTTACAAGAGGTTGTATGTAATAAACTGCCCAGTAACAGAAAATCCACTTGAGAACGAGGGAAGATAAAACACACCCAAATTTTAGCATGGCATGATCATCAGCCTATTTTCATCTCTCTGACATTTAGCACTAACAGAAAGACAGGTGTGGCTACACATGGCAAGAGGAAATTGGAATTTTTTTCCTTACATGAACAGGCTAGCCCTGCAGTGATTACTTACCTGAGGGTTCATACTTTATTTTCATCTTGCCTGTTTAAATATAGAAACTTTACCTTAAGGGTAATTAATCTGAGCACAAGTTGTTACATAAGTCATCAAATCGAATGTATACTTACAATTCTATTCCCTTTTATGTGGGACCACATGGATAAGGAGGACTTACTTCAGGGTAAAGTGGGATGGAACTATTCTCTGCTAGCAAGATTAAAGCTATGGTTTCTCATTGTACATTACTGACAGCCACTAGTGTTGTCAGTGGTTTTAATCATAGGGCTTCTTTTCTTGAAAGAGTGACATAGCAGGCACAAATTCAATAACAAAAGATTTTTCTGCTTCCAAGATGAAATTCAGGGCTTGATAATGTGCCATAAAAATAAAAAATATTAAATGTTAGGAATGAAAAGCAGTCCCCGTTTTATTTTATTTCCAATTTCAAAAAACAATTTGCTATATGATCAAATAGTATGTAGGAGAATCAAATGAAGTGAGTTATTTTAAATTTTCTTGAATTTTGTCACATGATTAAATACCTGCATATACTTATTTCATTAAATTATGTAGGAGGATCTAATAGCCTCTGCAAAGCATTTGGGAGAACAGTTCAGTAGAATTTTTTTACAAGCCTTTTATTGGACAGCATAGTATTTAACTTCAGCTAGTTAAAGTTCTTGTTTTGGAAAGTAAAATTCTGGACAATGATGTAAATTAAAATTTACATATACATTTTCAGAGGACTTACTAGATTAGGCTATTAAAGCAAAGTTAGCCCAAGGAGATGTAATACTAGAACTTTTGATCTAAGACACTAGTGTAATATTTTTTAAACATGTTTTGTAGACAACCGTGAATAAATATACTTCTATCTTCTGTTTTTATAATGCTTTCAAGTGTTACATACCATTTTAATTTGCAGGAGATTTAGGTAGAATTTGAAAGATCAGATGCTTTATAGTTTCTGCATTTATTATTTATTATCAATTCTATATTTTATTTATTTAATAAATTATTTAGTTTAGACTACCCTTCATCTTCTGATCCCAGGATGGTTTACAAAATAAAGTGTTTGCAATTGCCAAAAGCCATAGAATAATGCTGCAACTGGGAAAATGTGAAGGTCATATTGCTATTTCAAATGTTTTTTGTTTTTAAAGTCCAATAAGTACACACAGACTTATGTAATTATGCAAAGTGTCAGTTTTAAAATAAAGATGGTCATGTTCCTTTGAAATCGAGGAAATAATAATCCTGTCATATCTAGCTGCTAAAGGTTGTAAAAAACTGATGCACCTTATAAATTAATACCTGTGTTATGATATGGTATAAGTTTTCACTGATAGGGTATACTTCCTCAGGTAATTTTTAAAGAAGAACTTGTATACAGTGGAACCTCGGATTGCGAGCCTAATCTGTTCCGGAAGAATGCTCTTAGTCCGAATTGCTCTTAAACCGAAATGAGGTTTCCCTTAGGAAACAATGGAAAGTCGGATGATCCATTCCATGCCCCCAAAAATATTCACGAAAAAATCATTTTCAATGGAATTTTATGTAGAAATGATTGTCCCTAACATCTGAAACAAGTAACAATGATTAACACA
>JANHZU010004029.1:36399-56439 GCA_032468055.1 Acrochordus granulatus | reverse complement strand
AAATCCAGTCCAGATGCCTGTTTTTTAAACTTTGTTGCGATGCAATTACCCTGGACGAGTGAGAGTCTTCACAAATACCTTAATCAGTTATCCACTAAAGGCATTTGCCTCCTAATCTCTCCAGCACATTCCTGCAATTGAAAATTTTTTTCTAATGCTGGAAAAAACTACAGTTTTTCACTGTAATTTTTGTTGTATATGCCAAGAAATTTAAACAGTTAGTGTGTCGTCCTCACCCCACCTCCACATTCGTCTTTCTCTCCAATAGTCAGTGTCTTTTGCCTGTTCAGATTTCTAGTAATCTTACATTGAGCTAGGTTTTCTTCTGTTTGACTTGGCATGTTAAATGTACCCCAAAACTGGAGTCCTGTAAGTATGAAGTGTGTTTAATAGCTGCACCATCTGATCTGTCTGTGTTAAGCTCTGGTGCATAAGCAGCACTATTGCTTTGTAAAATTGCTTCCATTGTCTTGGTGCAGAAGAAAATGTTTTTATTTGCTTGGGAAATAATCAGATATATGCAGTGATGAGATACACATTTAAAAAAGCTAGTACCTCTTTAATATACTCTTGGTACTTACATTAGTGAACATCAGCTTTAGAGTTATTTTTTCTTCTGCAACACAGTATATTATATGGTAGATATTTGCATTTGAATTTGTAATCCTCCAGGAAAAGATTTTGGCAAAATTAATGTAGTTTTCTAGCTGTAAAAATGAAATGTATGTAATAATACTCTACTTAATAATTATAAACAACTATTGTATAATTTAAACCATCCTCATAAATTAAATCCACAAATAATGATCTAAGCAAAAGTAAGCACATTTAAGTTCCCATAGTTTCAATTGGGAAAAATAATGCAATTACCCTATTGGAGAAAAATCTGTACAGTGGAACTCTTGTTCCATTCTATTTGCAACTTCACAATTTTCTCTTCCTTCTCAAGATGAAGTTTGTTTTGTCTATTAAAGCAGGACACTAGAGGATTTTAGTCACCAAATACTTTATGATGGATTCACAAAGCCAGATCAGGCACACATGGACATGTTCCAAAGCATCCCGTGCAAAGACTCCAATATACAGGAATATACAGGAAACAGGGCTTAATTTATAATCATGCAACAAAGAAATACACAATTATAAATATGACTGGTTACACATTAAGTAGGGATGCAGTTAAGTAGGGATGCAGTTAAGGCACTGGGCTTGTCGACCAGAAGGCTGGAAGGTTGGCAGTTCAAACCCCAAGCCCCTTGTAACGGGACAAGCTCCTGTTATTTGCCCCAGCTCCTGCCAACCTGGTAATTCGAAAGCATGTAAAAATGCAAGTAAATAAATAGGTACCACCTAATTTGTGGGAAAGGTAAGAACGAGCCATTTGCCTTGGCCTATATTCATGCCAGCCACATGACCACGGAAGTGTCTTTGGACTATGCTGGCTTCCTTGGCTGTGAATCAGAGATGAGCACCGTCCCTTAAGAGTCGGACACAACTGGACAGGGGAAACCTTTACCTTTACAAATTAAGCATAAAAAAGACAAATTTTTAAAATGATCCTGAATTGCTATGCTGTATTCATTACCGTATTGCTAAATGTTACAGTTCCTTCAGCTAGCTCTAGCTGCGCTGACCAACTTCCACTTGACATCTAACCATAAATACCATATAGAAACTGTTCTTCGGTACCTACTTTTAGTTCTGGCTAAAATGTGCTTATTAATGCAGTATTTAAATGTTTTAAATTCTTCCACAACAGTAAATAAAACTATTAGTTCTTAATACATTTAAGTTTAGCTGGACTGGCCTAAAAATTTAAGAAACATTTCTAGATATCAGATTATTGTATTATTTATGTAAAACACATCTCACATATAAGTTATAACAAAGAAGTTATTCTTTGTTGCTTAAAGTGCTTTTATTTATTTATTTATTTTTTAAAACAAATTATATAGCAACTTAGGAACTGGCATTTGTCTTTTTCTCTTATTAGGCTTCCAAATATATAATTCGTAAAAATGTTTATTTTACCATTCTTTTCTGTACCATACAGAAGTAGACATGGGTGCAAACCTTTTCTGTTATGTCAGGTCACCTTTAAGGAAAATCAAATTTTTAAGAAAGTGACTAACATAAGCTTTTAGCTAGACCTAGAGGCAAATCAGTAACTTGATGCTAAATGTCATTCTGTTGCGTGTTCAGGTGAGTGAAGTGAATAATAGAAGAGAATTAATCCACCCATCCTCAGTCAGGCATCCATCTGGAATGCAATCTTCCAAATTGCTATACATTAAGTTTTTGCTAAGGAAGACTACATCAACCAGACAGGAATTTGAAGGGCATTTAAGCTACATGTACAACACTTTATTTTAAATGCAACTTTTAATATTCTTGATGTTACAATGCAGAAAAATCCTTGAGAATCAGCTAGAAATAAAAAAAAAACAATGTGGATGATCTTGTATAATTTTATTAAAAGTTTTAAAAAAGAAGATAAAAACTAATACAACCTAATAAAAAGTAAGAAATAAAAAATAAATGAAATATATTAAAGACCTAAAAGTGCAAGAAAGGAAAAATGTAATAGAAAAATAGAAAAGAATGAAAAGAGGTACAAAGGAGTGGTTTCTGATATTTATAGTAGTTATAAGAACAATTATAAATGAACCTCTTTCTCTAATGTTACAACATATCTCTCTTCTTTGTATAATCTATCCTGTCTAATCATCAAACCATAAAGTAGAAATTCATTTTTTCTGTTTTCACAAAGAATCCATAAGGGGTTTCCATAATGTCAATGATCTTATAAGCATCTTATAGTGCATATTATGATCTTATAGAGTACGCAGTAAATAATGATGGAATGATTGTCACAGGCTTGATAAATCTCAATATTACTATTGCTAAGTGTAGACCTGGAAAGTACTGAAGTTTTTCCTTTGGCTATAAAATGTAATAGAGGCGTGGTGGCACAAGCGGTTAAAAGTTCAGCTTGCTAGCTGGAAAGTTGGCCGCCCAAGTTCAAGACCCAGCATTGCCGTGCAGCAGGGTGAGCTCCTGCTGTTCTGCCTTAGCTCCTGCGCACCTAGCAGTTCGAAAGCGTGCAAGCGCAAGTAGATAGATAGGTACCGCCCTTTCCGGTGGAAAGGTAACAGTGTCCATGCGCCAATGGAGTCTAGTCATGCTGGCCACATGACCATGGAAGTGTCCCAGGACAACACTGGCTCTTCAGCTTGGAAATGGGGATGAGCACTGTACCCTAGAGTTAGTCATGACTGGCAGGGTCACCTTTACCTATAAAATATAATAGAAATTTTATACCACTAGGGAAGCTTTTATTCAGAGCCCAATAAACTACTGCGTAACCCCAGGATTCTGTGAAACACAATTTGTAAATGATATTATGAAATGTAGTAATTAGAGGGAGGGACACATTAATTGAATCAAAGGCATAAATTTCATTTGAGAGATCAATGTTAGTGCTGTAGCTTTAAATCTCTACATATATTCCTTTAAAGAAAACACAAACAACACTGAAATGAGAATCAGTTTATTCATTTTGTCTCTCTCAGATCAAACCCAATAATATTGCAGACTTCAGCTTATCCCATAAAATTCCATAATATCAAATAAAATCAATAATCTTTCTTTTATTAATAATATATCAAATTCCTTCCCATTTTATTTCACCATAACTACTGCCAGTTTCATTTCCTCAAAAGATGTGTATTTCATATTGCTTAGAAAGTATGAGTTATGAATTCTTTGTGTATGAAAAGTCTACTCAACTGACTTGCTTATTTCTGTTTATGACAGTATCTTCTTATTAGTAGATAGCTTAGAATTGCAAAAATTTATTAATGGGCAGACGCATTACGCTTTAGAGTTTACTCTTTCAATACTTGTTGTTACAGTAGACCTGCTCTGAACAAAAATCTTCATATTGGAATAGGCTAGTTTATGCATGCCCAGGCAAATTAAATTCTCTGGGATTCCTTGTGTGGTAACTTTTTTGAGTGTATGTAATTGATCAGTACATTGCACTTCATTCTTTTCAGCCATTCCTTATTATTTATGATGTTGCAATCTTTCAAAAGAGTTGCAGTCTTCCTAAAAAAAAGGGAGCACACCTTTTCAGATTAGCCAATTATGGTGAGACTTAGTCTAAATTTTACAACAGATAAAGATTTTTATGTGCTAGAATGCCTTTGTTAAGCAAAAGTATGTTTTGCATTGAGCATATGATTGTGCAAAGGAAAGCTGCCTGAATTTTAGAACAGATTTGGGTAAAATTATGCAACTAGAATTGTTGCATAGATGAGAAAACTGAATACAAATGAAAGATTTTTGAAGATCTAGTGCATTAAGTTATTATGATCAATTTTGTTCAGTAAACACTAGGATTGGTTTGATGAGAGTGATGACAAAATTTTGCCTTCCTTTGACTTCTGATACAAAGCTCATTTTGTATAGCTGAGGGACAAATGCTTAAGCAAAAAAAGCAGAGCACCAATGCATTAAGAAACTAGCTCAGGCAAGACTTTACTATGAATTAACACAGGAGAACTAATAAACTGGTTCAAAGCAAGTGTTAATCGGGAAAGATAGGAAATGATACTTTCACAAAAAAGAGTTATGAAAGCTGGCCTTAATATAGCCAATCTCTACACAGCAGCAAAAGACGCCGTGTTTCTATGTAATAAGAGAAGAAATACATTTCAATAATCACTAATTCATATCACAAATTCTCTTTCATTATTTTCTATCAGTTTTCTTATAATCAGATGCAAAAACAAATTGTATCTACAAATTATTTCAAAGAAGAAAAGCATAGTTGGGATATAGTGTTCTTTTGTGTAGAAGATGGCCAAAGGATATGTATGAAGGTTGTCTTTCATTTTACAATTATTTTCTCTTTGGTTTCCTATGATTTAATTAAATTCTGAGGAAACATATTATGAGGGACACTTTCATGTGTGAGAAGAATTGTTTCCTTAGTAGTGGTAAAGAGCAGTCCTGCCTTTAAGAAGTTATTGAAGAATTCCTGCTAACTCTGGAGAAATTTGGCCAAAATAACTTTTCTGCTGACTAATTTAATAGAGAATTTCAAAAGATCATTCGTAATTTATTATTTAATTTATTTATATCCCATTTTTATTATGTTTATAAATAACTTAAAGCAGCAAATGTGTCTAATACCCCTTTGTCGTCCTATTTTCCTCACAACAGCAACCCTGTTAGGCGAGTCAGGCTGGGAGAGAGTGACTGGCCCAAGGTCACCCAGCTCGCTTTCATGGCTGAGAAGAGACTAGAACTCAAGACTTCCCAGTTTCTAGCCTGTTGCCTAAACCAGTAGATCAAACTGGCTCTGATTGCCCTTATATATAACAACAGACTGTAATGTCCAAGTAAAATTACAATTATCATTAATTTTATTTTAGCTATTGACAGGGAAATAATTATACATTAGGATCAACTTTCTGTTCCTTCCCTGTACAGTAATTATTCATCACCAGTCCTTTTCCAAATTATGGATAATGGTATATTCTGCATAGAATGTCCTCTCTAGAGAGGTTTACTTAACTCCTAACTGAATGATCTTTTGACAACAAATAAAGACTTATGGTATATTAACTGTTGGTTTTAACACGTTGCTTTTCATGTTTTTGTTGGGTATGAAGCAGGATTTATTGCTTCTCTACATTTATTTATTTATGATTGCCACTGCATGTTTATTATTTGGCTTCAACCATTTTGAGGTACCATGATGAAAATAATAATAATATAGCCATATCTAGCAATTCAAAAAGAATTGGAAGTCAGCACAGTATTCCTCATATTAGAATATTTAATAATCTATATTCAAAAAGTACATGAATATTAAGCTGTACAGAAGCCTGCTTTATGTCAGAGCAACATGGTAGTTTATTCAAGGTTTGTATTAAAGAAGTTAAACAAAATGGACATAATCTAACAATAATGAACATAATTTAATCATATTCAAACCAATATGTCATTAAAGGCATAGACAAAAAGACCTGGAAATGTAAAAAAATCCACCAGAAAAAAATATTTCCACTTATTAATGTAATCACTTATTAATTTAGACTGCCTCTGCGTGAGCAATTTTGTTGTATACCATTATTTTTGTCTAAAATATAACTTCATCCTCCCTGAGTAGAAAAGTATAGTGGGTTTGTGATCCAAAGTTGCCTACAAATTAAAGGTAAAAAAAGGTAAAGTTTCCCCCTGTTAGTTGTGTCCAACTCTAGGGGGGGTGCTAATTTTTTCATAACCGAAGAACCAATGGTGTCTGAAGATGCTTCCATGGTCATGTAGCTGGCAGGACTATATGCCAAGGTACACAGAAGACTGTTACCACCACCAATTTAGGTGGTATTATTACCTATTGCATTTTGCATGCTTTTGAACTGCTAGGTTGGCAGGAACTGGGGCGAATAATGGGAGCTCACCCCATCACACAGTGCCTAGGTCTCTAATTTGGGCTGCTAGGCCACTGCCCCAAATATTCTGCAGAAAAAAAATAAAAAATGGCTAAAGTATATTCCCAACATGGTGCAGAGAAAGCACACTTACATTAGCAAGAACCCCTTGTGAAGTGAACATTTGCCTGAAGTTGCACTAGTGATAATGTTGATTTAAATCAAACCTAAATCACACTCCAGATTCTGCTTTAAACTGTTCACTTGAAGAGAAACATGGGATTGTACTTCATATTTAGTACACCTAGATTGGCCTTCTCCAATCCTTCTCCAATCCAACCTCAATCCAAGGTTGAGAAATCAATGTTTCTCAACCTTGGCAACTTGAAGATATGTAGACATAAACTCCCAGAATCCCCCAGCCAGCATTCTGGGGTATTCTGGGAGGTAAAGTTTATGTGTCTTAAAGTTGCGAAGGTTGAAAAACATTGCTCTTAATATTTTGGACTGCAATTTCTAGCATTCCAGGTAGGATGAGTATTGGCCATGCTGACTTACAAATTTAAAGTTGCTGCCCAACACATCTGGACATCATCAGAATGAGAAAACTAGTATACCTAAAACTAATTAGTGATTCAATATGAAAAACCAAGTTTCTTACACAGGTACACCATTGTTAGGTATCAATATTCCTGTATATGTGTATACACATATACACATGTGTGTGTGTATTTTGTATATGCATTTATAGATTTAAGTAGATTTTATACATATACACAGGTATTATGTATAAATTATTATATATATGTATTTGATTAGGAATTCTTATTCAAGAGGAATAACCTCTCTTCCCAGGTGTACTGTACTCTATTACTCGGAGCAGTGAATGTAGCAAATTATTGTTGCCTATATGAAGTACTTGGCTAATTTCAGTTATTCTCTAGCTGATGGTAATTTTTAAATTTTTTTGATGCTGCTGATTTCTGTCCAATAGTTGCTGCATAAAATGTTTGGTATACTGGCATCTATATATATTTCAAATATAGTTCTCAGCTATTTAAACATAATACAATATGGATTGGGGGAGTGGGAGCTAACAGTTAATTGGATATGAAATTTCCAGATGCCTGTATAGTTAGCACTAACGCCATGCAAAAGTTGCCAGAACAGTATGTGGAATCTGATATAAGAACTCCCATTTTTCTGGGGTGGGGAGTATAACATTTCCCAGTACAGTTGGAAGGATTCCAGCTATTTCTCTTTCCTGATCATTCAGTGTATAGTAACTAAATGCAAACTTTTTGCAATGAGTGCCTTGATATATGCAGTCAGTGTCAAATAGGAAATACAGTAAAATAACTAGGAGTAATGAGAATGTATAAACAAATGGTTTATGTTGTTTCATACTGACACATATATGACACTAATCCAAGAGCCAATGCCAGAGGCAACTGGAGTGTATGTTATGAACTACTTGAGGTATTCCTTCTGGGACTGCTCATATGGTATGATTTCTGTCTCACTGCTTTCAGACTGACTTCACTGATCTATTATGAACCATAGTTGTGTTGGAAGAGGTAGATAATTCAGGGGAACTAGTACCAACAATTTAGGATTAAGTGTCTTCCACCAGGCTATTTAAAAAGAAGTAGATTTATAAAATTCAAATGAGAATAAATTAATTCAATGATGAATGTATTCAAATGCCAATTTTAAATACTATTTGCAGCAAATACATGGTCTATTGAGAAGTAATGTTTTGTTATCTTTGATCTAAATATCCTTTTGGGAGTACATATTACACAATTTGTGAATTTAAATAAAAGTCCCAATAGGGCAATGAATTTGAACTTTAATCACATAATTAATTTACATTGGATTCTGAGCTTATATGGAGAGAATATTTTATCAACCTTACAAAAATCATAAAAATAATGTTAATACTAATTTAGGAGCATGGTGGCTGAGTGGTTAAGATGCTGGGCTTGTCAGCCAGAAGGTTGGTAGCTTGACAGTTTCAGACCCAAGCACTGCCACAAAATGGGGTGAGTTCCCATTATTTGTCCCAGCTCCTGCCAATGCAGCAGTTTGAAAGCATGTAAAATGCAAGTAGATAAATAGGTACTGCCTAAATTGGTGGGAAGATAACAGCATTCTGTGCACTTTGGTGCATAGTCATGCTGGCCACATGACCACAGAAGTATCTTTGGATAAATGCTGGCTCCTTCAGCTGTGAATCGGAGATGAGCACTGCTCCCTAGAGTGGGTCACGACTGGCGGGAAAACCTTTAGCTTTACTTTTTTAATACTAATTGAACAATTCAATATATGTGTATTACACATTACTCATTAGTAATATTACTAATATTAGTAGTATTATATATTACACATTGTGGAATTTACTATATATGCTACACAGCCTTTACATTATAATATAATATAATATTATGTATTATATATATTAATATATATAATAATAATATATATTATATTATATATACTATATATGCTACATTAGCCAATTCATATCAGATGAAAACCACCACAGATCTTTTCCATATTGATTTTAGTAGTACTGAGTTACGCCCATAAGATAATAGATAGACAGAGAAACAGATATAAGATAGGTAGATAGACATATACATTTATACACGCAGAATTAAATTTCATGTTCCAGCTAAGCTATGCAGTAGAATTACTGCTAGCCTTAGGCAAGCTATTGCTTCTCATTGTTAATTCTTCATTTTTAAAAATTATTAAGAAGGTTCTGAATAGATAAAAATCTGTATGCTATAGAAATACTGGATAAAAATGGTGCATGTTTGTAATTAATAGTAAAGCATACACAAAATTCTTCATTTTATTTGAAGTGTTATTTTTTGTAACACTTTGCATGATATCTATTTATATTTGAAATTGTAAAAAAAATCTAAATATTATACAGTGAAAAGAAGTATGAATATGGAGAGCATCTATGTGTGAAAGTATAATTTTGTTACTTATTTATAATTTTGTTACTTATTTTTTTCCACAGTGTTCTTCTTTTGTGCAACTTTAGTTAAACGCTTAATTTAAACATACTTTTATAACAGACTGATAGTGATCAAAAAGCTATAAACTAAAAGATCCCAGATTTCCAGGACCTTCTGCTATAAACTAGTCATAAACAAATCACTTATTCTTACCTTATTACCTTACAATAATAGTTTGTTTATTTATTATTACATATGACACTCACTTTAGTAGCTCTAAATGGCTTAAAAATAATATAAAGTTCTAAAACAATTTAAAAATTCTAAATCTAACATTAAAACTAAAGCCTAATCTCTAATACCAATTCTAATGGCAGTTTATACCACAGTATAGTCCTTGCTAGAGAAAAAAGCAGAATATGCTGTTAATGTTAGACATACTTTGCAAAATGTGCTGTACTGAATATTGAAGATGGTCTCGTAATCTACACAGAAATAGATGATGCTTCAGGTACTTTGGGCTTGAAGTGCTAAAGGATTTGTATACCACAATAAATGTCTTTTATTGGGCATGAAAGGCAGTATTTTTGTTTAAATACTGAGATTTCATGATACTCCTACAGGTGCCATTTGATATACATGTCATTAAGTTCTTTAACCAGCTGCAATTTCCAGATCATATTTTATGGCTGCCCCATGAAGACAGTAGTGCAATAATCCCAGGTTAATCTACAACTAGTTAATTAGATGAAATTAATAAAAGACACCTCCCCCATTTGATATCACTGTTATGTGACTGGAGATACTGAATCCAGTCCCTTGAATTAGCAATAATTCTGTCTTATTGGAGTTCAGATGTTGTTTTCCATATCTGATCTCAGCTCCATGGCGATTCTTGAAACATCCATCCTGAACCTCTACGGATGCAAATGAGCTCTGAACCTGCAAATGAGCTTTGCTAGAAACTTCAGACAGATATTCAACAATGTGGGAAACAAGATAGAGCCTTGCAATATAATTTGCAGGGCATAAGCAAATGTCTCCCAGCATCATCTTCTGATATGGCCAAAGAGATAGGCCACTCCCAGCTTTCAGTTCATTCCAGCCTGCTGAACGCACTGACTTGCTTAAAAGGTAAAGGTTTTCCCTTTCAGTCGGGTCCACCTCTAAGGGGTGGTACTCATCTCTGTTCATAGCCAAAGAGACTCTAGAGGGTGGTACTCATCTCTGTTTCGCTTCCATGTCATGTGGCCGACATGACTATACATCGAGGCGCATGGAATGCTGCATCTTCCCACCAATTTAGGTGGTATCTATTTATCTCCTTGTATTTTGCATGCTTTTGAACTGCTAGGTTGGCAGGAGCTGGGGCAAATAACCAGAGTTCACCCTGTTACGTAGCACCTGGATTTCAAACTCCATCTGCTGACCTTCTGGCTGACAAGCCCAGTATCATAACCGTTGGCCACTGTGCTCTTCAAGTTACTTGCTTATCCAGATGTTATAAGGATTCAGTGTTGCATAAGTGAAAGGCAGTTTGCCCAATTATTCCTATGTATGTATGTACTTTTCACATTTTTAAACTACCCATTTCCCTCAGAAAGGGACTCTTTAGCAGAATTTCTTATGCAGAAATTGCTGGCCATAAATTGTATCCTAAGCCGTCAGGTTGCTTTTGTAATTATTTTTGCTTTTCAGAAAAGGAAACAATAAATTATTCTCTTCTATTTCAGTCTGATTAAAGATTTCATTCAGAAGGAGTATAATTACAGCAATCCTTCCTCTTCAGCCAAAACATTGTAGTTTAAGATATTTCTCTCAAAAATAATAGTTTTACAATAGCTGCTGTATGATAGCATTAACATTAACTGAAATAAATGTCAGTTCTTGAGTTTCACCTATTATCTTATGAGTAACTTAATTTCTGAAGCTTACGTTGGCTTAGCCTTTATGCATCAAGGAACAGAACTTGAGAGATGTTTTTAGGACCAGTATTTATTGATGGATATGGGCATTCACCTGCAAACATCACTTGTACTGAATGATAACAGTTTATCTCTTGAAAATCTGCATTGCTAAGTCAGAATGTAAATTAGAATGAGATAAAATTTGTTCAAAACAAACTTCATTTATTTATTTTTTTTGCCATATCTTGTATGTGGAAATCTTGTTGTTTCTGTTTGTGGATCCTTAAGCTGGAAGCAAGGCATGGGAAAGCAAGTAAGTGATTTCTTTTTTGCAGGATATTTAAAATATTTTTCCTCTTTTAAAATGCTATTTATAACAGTAATAGAGAGGAAACAAGCAAGCAGGCAGCTTTCCCTTTTCTGTTACTGGGAAGTGAAAGGGGATGATTAACGAGAGTTGTAGACAATGTAGTAGAAGTGGGTGGGGGCTCCATAGAATTTAAACAAAAGTGCCTTCAAGAATTTAGAGTTTTCCCAGGGATCTATGGTAGAACCTCAATTTGCCTGTCTACTATTTCTAGTTTTGATTAAATTTATAAACACAGCACCACATATTTTTATGTGATTTTGTAGCCCAGGGGCAGAATGAGATTGACTGCACTGAATTTAGGGCAAGGCTTGTGAATTTAGGGCAAGGGACAGAGAGAAATAAGTAATGTAATTGTTTTTGTGGAGTGATTCTAGGACCTTCTCTGTTCTGAATTACACATGGTTCAATTCTGACCTACCCAAGTTAGGCAGTGCCTGGTAGATCTCCTAAAGCTGTGCTGAAAGGTTCTATCAATGGCACACTGGAACATTATCTGTTATGTGAGATGTGTGCTAACAACCATATTAAACTACATTAATTACTACTGAGGCCCAGATTTGTGGCAGTCTCAACTACATTTAACCCACCATCCTGTGTCTCACTTATTGTTTAGAAAGGTTGAACCAAAGGACAGTTTATTGAATCAAAATGTAATGGCATTATTTTGTCATGAATTTTTTCTTTCTTATCCGTGACATGTTAGCAATTTGATACTTGCTTAAAGGAAATGCAATGAAAACAGAATCAACTACATATTTGTTGTTCATTTGTTTAAATGTTAATTCATTAGTATTGCTTCTTCAAAAGTTTTTAAAATAATGTCCTGAAAGCATAGTAAACAAGGACAGCATTTTGTTATTTAGAATCTTCTTTGAATTAATTGGAATTCATATTATACAAAAAGAAAGGGAAATACTTGTTATATGATATGCACATCTATATAAACACAAACATACACATAGACACACATACATACACAGACACACTCTAAAAGAAATTTCTGGTGTATATGTTGAAAGAAATAGTCTTATTTCAGACATGTAACATTTGAATGATATATCTATACATACAGTATATTTGATATATCACCTGCAGAACTCTGTTCACTGTATTTTCTGTATATTTCACTTTTTGCTTTTTTGGTGTGCCTTTGAGTCACTGCCTTTAACTCTTGGAAACTTCTTCTAAAGGGACTGCCTTTAACTCCAGTACGTATGGGAACATCAATTATTCAGAATTTTCTGCTTTAGTTCTTTGGTTATAAAAATAGTTTTTAAAATGCTGACATTGACTACCCTCTGCTTCAATGTCAGCAATACTAGCAGGTCACTTTCCAAAACTGAAAATATCCTCAAAAGCAGATAAGTACAAATAAGCTGTTGTATTTTCGTTACTGATTTCTTAATAGATGGATCAGGAGTGATGAGAGATGCCAGCTCCATCGGAATAAACGAAAACTTTATCAACGATGGATCAGCAGATTATAAAAACAATATAGAGCATTTATTCAAAATAATCTGAATTAGCTTAAAGAAGGGCAGATATACTATATATGATGAGATAAGGTTCTATTCATAATTATATAGGAAGCATAATTTCTCTTTTATATTTAAATATTATGGTATGTATTGAAATGATTTGAGACGGAAGCCAACAAAACTGTTCCTGTTTACCATTATTTTACTCCTGATAATATTTTATAGATTATTACATTCTTAGACAATTTATATCCAATTAACCCATCTGTTTTAGCTACATTCCAAAGCTACAAAATCTTCTAGGAGTTCATGGTGGATGAATCTAAAGAATATGCTTGGTGATGTTTGAAACAGTTTTCAAGCACACCTGAAGTTGTTCATTTTAAATTCACAAAAGAGACAGTATATGCCAGTCTGGGTCTAAATCTAGAGGATACATTTCCTAACAGGAACTAAAATTCTGTCATTGCAAAATCTATTTTCATTTTTCTTTTAGCCTGCATGGGGATTGCTGTCTGGAAGTGATAACTTTAATTCAGATTCTAAGCAAACTGGTGATTTCTGTTGTGAGCTTTACCAGGCAGATAAGAGGAGGAAGACAGCTCAGAGCACGGCTTGTTTACAGCCAGACAGGAGAAAACAGGAAGACACAAATGTGGGCTGACAGTTTCATGAAGCGCAATGGGTTGACTGCAGATTCAATTTGACTGCCCTCAACTGAGCGATGATCCATACAGTATGCAAAATTCACTTTCTTGCTGGTTTGTACCCACCAACCTTGTAGCAGCTTTGCAGAACCCCTGGGCCATGGCTTTGAGCGGAACCAGAACTAAACATAGCTTTCTTGTACCCAATTTCTTCTGACAACAATCACATTATTTTAAAAACTTCATTGGTTTTAGTTGTCACTGGTTATATATAAGGGGGGGTAGTAGTGGTATAAGTACAGCTTTTGTAATCCTATTGCAATACTAGTAGTTTCCACGTAGACATTATGGAGTGTCTTAGAACCTATTGTACAAAAACATGTTATTCCAGTAACATAAGACCACTTGCTTTACAAAAAAGATATTTAGCTGCTTTCTTTGCTATTTTAAACTATATAGACTGGCTCATCCTTCAAAATAATGTGTCTGTCCTCTTTTAGTCATAATCTTTGAAGATTTGACGCAAAGAGTGGAAAATGTGTCACTGTGTCCCTTTTAAAATACACATAGTTAATTTCAGATAAAAAATGACATTAATCATTAGAATAAAAAGGTAAAGGACATGTGATCATGTGGCCGGCATTAAATTATAAGTTTTTTTAAATCTAGGAATAATATCCTCATATAGCTGAGGGTGAGTTCCAGAGACTGGTTGATGAACTGTCATTCGCTCTTCAGCAATCACAGATAATATAGAATTAAGTTTGATTCATCATAATCACCACTATCTAGTCAGGATGCCAATAAGTTTATACTGCCCTTTCTTTTTTATTACTTTTGATGTACATATATTTACTTCTTCCAGATCATAATGTATTATAAGAAAAGAGCAGGAAAAAACATAAATGACATAGTTTCACCTGACAAAACAATGGTCTACTCTGTGCGTCTGTGTTTGTTTATTCCACCAAGATAGTTGACCTGGTTTCAAGTATACTGCTCTCACTGAATGGGCCCACATTCTGGCTGGAAGTTGAATTTGTGACTCTTAAAAAAAAAGCTCATTTCCACCACTGCTGTGATACCATCAGGCCTGGGTTTGACTACTTCTGCTTGGGACAATCATGGCATAAAAAAAAAGACAAACTATAAACTGACATATTTTACTGTAAAATCAGTATATAGAAAATAAAGATATGTCTTGTATGTACTGAATTCAGTATTTTTCTTCAGTCTGTTTATCTGCTGGACTTAGAGGCCACTCCAATTGCTAATAACTCTGAGTGGCATATATTTTGTACATTACAGGTTAAGAACATATATGTATAAACTAAGACGAAAGCATATATAATTATAAAATAACTTAGGGAAGATTCCTTAATTTATCAAAAAGCAAAATCCAACAGCAGAGGAATAAGATTCTGACAACCTATCCTCAAAGCTTGCTGAAACAGTCACGTTTTCTATTTCTGAAAACCAATATGGAAGGAGCAATTTGGATTTCAGAAGAAATTCTTTTTCTCAGAAGAGAGACAACAGTAGAGAAGGCTTACTTCCATGTCCCTAGTAGATGACATTTGCTGAGTGAAGGATCAAAGAAGAGCCCACTTTAAAAGACAGGAAGGTACTATTGTGGTAGATGGTCCTGCAGATACCCAGGTTTGGAGTCATGAAGGCTTTAAAAGTGACCTCCAGCATCTTGAATTGTACCTAAAGTCAAATGACTTTTGAAGCACCAACATTATATAGGCAAATCAAAATACATCTCAGGATAAGCCATTGTTTAGCTTCTGAATGATCTTCAAGGACATATAGAGTAGTTTACAGCAGTCCAATTGAGAAGTGATTAAAACATGAGTGAAAGCTTCCCATCCCAAGATGTTTCATAACTAGTTCACAAAGGGCCCTTATGGCTCAATTGCCAATAGCACATTGAACAAAAGTTGTAAATCCAGGAAAAGATCCAGTTAACTGCCAGTTCTGTAGTCCCCATCTAGAACTAAAGTTTGCAAATTGTATTTCTCTGAAATCAGATATCCTCTAATCTCCAAAAGCCTCTGTCTTGCTGGGATTGAGCCTAAATCTGTTTCCTCTCCTCCATACCATAACACCTTCAGGAACCAGGGCAGTGTCTCAGTGCTATAGCTTGTAGACTTTTTGAACTACCTTGCTAAGAAATGGAAGGTTGTTATCTAGATTTCTTGGATCTTATCCATCCCATGGCAATAATGGCTGTTACTCAGGAATGTGTAGCCCATTGATGAGTGAAGATTCAATCCCATATAACATCATATCTGATTCTTTCCAATCTACCCTATGCACATCAGTAGATATATGTGGATTTCATATTATTAAGTGGAAGACATTTGGGAGGACCTATGCCTTCTGACATGTGTATGCATACATTTCAGCTCTTATTTTTATCCTGCCCGGTTCTAGTGACTATCATTTGTATATTCAAACCAGTAATAATAATACAACTCAAAAGCAATGTCCTCAAACTCATATAGTGGCCAGGCTGGAAATGAATGTTGGAATAACAATTTACCATTCTTGTATTTCTTAGACTTCCTTTCTAGCCTGTTTGTTTTAGCATATCTATAATTGACTTTATTTTACCTTGATCTGGTTTAAAGCACCTTTTACTAAATTCACTCCCATATATGTATTATTTGAAATCAAAATTTGCTTTTGTTTATTTGCTTTTTTTAGTACCTGTTTAATTGACAGTTATATTCTTTTTCTGTGGTAAAAAATTCATCCATGTATATCATGATTTCTGGACTTTCATCAGTTATTACATGGTATTATGTAACTTTAAGAGCATAACAACTCAAACAGCATGGATCTGTATCAATAATATGGAATATTAAATGTACATAAAATCAATGAATTCAAATAAACAAATAAATAATATAAATAAAACAAGTGGATGCTTTCTTTGTCCAATGTTTTAAATTTTCAAGATTTTGGTCCAATTCGTCTAAAACCTGCCCAAAATCTGATCAAACCTTCTCAGAAAACATCTTTGCATCTTCCAGTTCTGTTCAGAGTTCCAGTCATTTTGAGATGTAATAATACTCTCTTTAATATACTTGGGTAGGTTTTTCATCTTTTTGAGAACATTTTGAGAAAATTCCCAGATTTTCATCTTTTTGAGAACTCTAATCATGGAAGGATCTTATGCAGTTAATTTTCAAGTACAATTAATAATTTCTCTTGTTTCCATTCTGCCCAGTTCTGTTTTGAGTTTGATTCCTATTCCTACTGGCACATATCTTGTTGTATAGACGACTGGTTGTTCATCTTTTCTAAGAGTAATGTTGTCAGTTGTATGAAAATAATACCATGAATGATGTCTTCATAACTACTTAACTATGGAGGTATTTTTTCTCTGATAACTTCTACATTGTCTGAGTCAACACCATTTCCTTTCTTTAACCTTTTGGATGTTTCAAATCCTGTGATAATTATTTGTAGATTTTGCATACAAGTGCCTTTCTATTGCAAAATGAGTTCATAACAATTCATGATAGCTGTTGTGTCTCTAGTCTGCATGGGACTGTACCACCAGTTTGCATGGGAATTCAGTTTCACTTTTGACACCTCAGATTACTCATTTATGAAGAGGCAACACACAAAAGGTGAACTGACTGTATTTATTAATATCAGGAACAAAGAGGAACTTAACAATTTGCAAGCAATATACCATTATTCTCTGTATCATAGGTAGGTTCAACTTCTTAACTGGGAGGTGGCTGAAATTAGAGTACAGTAGTGAGCTAGGAGTTATACTTAGAGTAGCTACCTTTAATTTTTGGTGTTGCATTATTGGTTTCTGCACTATAACTTAACAAAATGTGTCCTATAGCTCAACTGAAATTATTTCAAAATATAGTTTGGTCTAATGGTTAAGGTAACAGACCACCAACCAGTAGGGGTAAATTCTAATCCCACCTTAGCCATGAAAGCCAGCTGGTTGACCTTGGGCCGGTCACTCTTAGCCCAACTCACCTCACATGGTTGCTATTGTGGGAAAATAGGAGGAGGAAGGTATGTTAAATATGTTTGCTACCTTGAGTTGTTTAGATAAAATAATAAAAGCTGAATACAAATAAATATATAAAAATAAAAATTAAGCTAAACAAAGATCAGTTATGAAAAAAGGTGTAATATCAGATATGTCTTGTTGATGTGGCATCAGTTAAGTATGTAATTAATTAATTAAGTATGTATGTTTGAATATCTTTTGAAATGCTTCTGCATTTTAGATTCAACCATCAAAATTAAAGAAACAAGCAGTCAAGAAATATACTACAGATTATCAGTTGATAGAAGATATATTCAGATGCCATGATGCATCCATACTGTACAAAGATCACAATCATGTAAATAATGGCATTCCTTGTGACAGTTTATGGAAGCAAAAAATTGGAGTATTAATGCTTTTGAACTTTGGTATTGGAGAAGAATCCTGGAAATACCATGGATAGCCAAGAAAACAAAAGTCTATATGATCATTAGAATCAACACCAACTCTAAAAAAATCTAAATCTGACTCTCAAAATATGCTCAAGACTTCTCCAAATGCATTTTTTAGTTTGATTTCACTTGATTCAGCTTTTTTTTAGAAACATCATCTAGTAAAATTAAATATGAGTATAACACAAGTTACAATCCCATCCGTGTCTGCTGAGAAATACTCTCAGTAGAAAAAAATATCCTGTTTAATTTTATATGTGACTGCAGCTTTGGTCAGTCAGCATTGCAGTCATCTGCAAGAAAAATAATGTATAATTATGAATGGGTACTTAAAAAAATAGAAGTCATAAGAACCCTAACTCAGATGGATACTTTGTTGTGAAAGAGTATTGGCTTAATCTTTCTGAAGCCAACCCCATTCACATTAGTATTTGAACTATCAGGTAAAATTACATTTAAAATAAATACTCTATCATATGTTGAGACAAATAGTAACCAAGGAGAGAGATTTTTACCTAAAATATTTGGAAAGTATTGATTAATTTCCCTTAATTCCTGTGATCTCTGCTTCCTATCATTCCTAAGTATCATTGAGAGATCCAAATCACTGGTCTCTTGCATGAAATCTAGACTGGCCTTATGTGATTGCCTTAGAATCAGAAAAAGTTCACCAAGTTAAAACAAATAAAATATTATTTTAAAATCTGGTATTGTAAATGGAAGTTAATGTTTACATAAAGATACATAAGACATTAAAGTCATGGGTTAAATGTGTATGAATTGGCTACTGATTATTAATATTATTTGTAAAAGCAACAAGATTGAATACCTTAATATGTAAAATTAACAAAATATTGAATGTTTTGAGTTTTTCAGAAGCAGAGATGTAAAATTATGCAAACAATTTTGGCAACTGTAAGTTATTTAAGAGACATATATATCATAAGCCTGAGAATACTTTGAAAGTATTTGGAAATACCAAACTTTAAAAAAAAATGTTAACAAAATTGATGCTTTTAATTCTAAGGGATTAATTCTTTCTGAGTTTGTTATGTTAATCTCAATTTGCTATTAAATAAGATTTCATTCGGGCCTGAAACAATCTTCAGAAGCCTCACTCAGGAGAGGGGAATACTTTTGAAGTGAAGCCTGGGTTGCTTCAAAAATATTATAGTCAAGACACAGATGTAAAAGGTAAATAAATGGTATGCCAGTTACCTCTAGTTTTGATGTGCTTTGGGCAAGTTGTTTTCAATAGGTCTTCTTCCCAAAGTTGCTCTAACTCCTTCTGACTGACCATTTCTGACCATTATTTTCCCTAATTTGAGGTTCAATGCTTATATTCCAGAATGAGATCAGTGGTGTGTTGGTGCTGGCTTCTATCAGCTCACAATGAACTATTTGTTAAATTTTCAGGAATTTTGCAAGCCAGTTGAGAGCTGAGCCACAATGTCTGGCACATCTATCAGCTGTTTGGCAGCCAGTGATAAGTTGTGATGGTGGCAATGGAGTTTGCAGATCTAGTTATTATAGATTTAAAAGTTCACCACTACATAAGAACAATGTAAAAATCATAGCTAACTTGATTAATCCAGACTCCAGATGCATAAAAATGTTGAAGAACATTACAAAATAATGGTGACATAGTTTTTAAAGGAGGGACCGCGCGAGATGTTGTTGGGGATCCTGGACATCTAGTGGAAAATGAGCTACAGGACTCCACTGGAGAAGGAAATGGCAA
>JANHZU010004029.1:25636-36299 GCA_032468055.1 Acrochordus granulatus | reverse complement strand
GAAAAGACTGTGATGCTGGGAAGGATTGAAGGGAAGAGGAGAAGGGGACGGCAGAGGATGAGATAGATAGATAGCATCGTCAGTATGATGGGTGTGGGCGTGGGAAGACTGCGGGAGGCAGTAAAAGACAGGGGGGCCTTGAATAATGCAGTCCATGGGGTTGCGAAGAGTCAGGCACGACTGCGCAACTGAACAACAAAAAATTGGACATCATACACTTAAATCCATTAAAGTGAGATATTATTCCTTTAAATTCTACTAAAGAGATATAAAATTCAATGTTGAGGTTCATTTTATTCCTAATAAAAAAATACAGGCAACTTCTTTCCATAATAAGCACTTGACTAAAATGTGAATGATCCATGGTGATAACCCAGTTCTACATTAATTCAGTGGAATTGTTCATGAGAAAGCCATTTTTACTACTAATCAGTTTAAAGCAATATAATGTAAGATACATATTTTATATAATGTTTCTGACCCAGAGGCAGACTGACCCACTCAGAAACTTCAATTCAATGAAGATAATATGCAGAATGAATTTGTGTTTTCAGTCCATATTTGCATTCAGAATATTTTAGGTTTAATTACTGCTATCATCATATTGGATTGGCAAAGTATGTGCCTGAAATCCTGAAGTATAGTCAACTGCAAAAATACTGGACTAAATGAATCCATGATCTGATTTAGTAAAGCGCAATTTCTTATTTTCCTGTGTAGTGTGTCTCCCCTCCACCAGATGGTAGCAGAATTTTCTATATAGCAATTCCACTGCCTTCTGATCTGTCCATTCCCCATGCCAATAATTTTGTTTTTTCAGAATGTTAAAGAAATTTTCATTCTATTTAGTTCCTTAGTAAGCCTTGCAAGAATTTTTAAGGCTTACAAGTGAAAAAGTAAAAGTTTCCTTCCCAGTTGTGACCAACTCTAGGGTGAGGTGCTCATCTCTGTTTTCAAGCTGAAAAGAGCCAGAGTTTGTCCAAAGACGCTTCTGTGGTCATGTGGCTGACATGATTAGATGTCAAAGGTGCACGAACATGAACATACTTTCCCACTGAAGTATGCAGTACCTATTTATCTACTTGCAGTTGCATGCTTTTGAACTCTTAGGTTGGCAGGAGCTGAGATGGACAACAGGAACTCACCCTGTTGCATGGCAGAGCCGGGTCGTGAACTTGGGTCGCCAGTTTTCCAACCATCAAGCTGAATGTCTCAACTGTTCCCACCACCGCACCTACTTATCAGTAACCTTATACTAATTTTTAATTGGAGGATTGAAAGATTGTAAGATAGTAGTTTACTTAAAGTCATTTACTGATTTTTGGCAGTTTATTATGCAATTCAGGATTATTTTTCAATGTAGTCCACTGACACTACCTCTGCCACTTATCAGTGACATAGTTTTGCACATTTGTGATCTGTGTTTGCCTACAGTGATTATTTTGTATCATTTTTAATTGTCCCAGCTTTGGAAATATTGACAAGAATGGATAATCTGCCTGTGAATATTTAATGTGAGCTTCATTAAGATGAAGGTTACTTTTAGGCTTAGACCTTCAGTGAAAATCACATCACTATAATGATTAGCAGATAACACTAATCAAGGAGGGAAGGAATAGAGGGAGCTATGGAATTTTCAAAATAAAATAGGGCCTACAGGAGAGAGCTCCAAGTCCAATTTTCCTTTTGGTAGGCTATATTTATTACTTCATAAATGCTAGAGGCAAAGAGGCATTTAATTCACTCTTGATAGCATCACTTCTTCATTTTTTCTTGCTGGCCAAATATTTATGATTTGAGATCCAAAAGATTCTGGAAATGGGTGATAGTAAGCCAGAAATAGGGAAAACAATTAGCTAATTCCACCTACACATTCTTATCTTTTAAAAATGAGGTCCTTTGACAATTCGAGCAGAACTCTACTCAATGTCATTTGAGCTTCAGTGAAATAATGTGACCAGATCTTATGTTAACATCCTATGTATATGGAATATCCTCTGTTTTTATGTAGTCTTGAACAAATACAGGAAACAAAAGAGTGTTTCCAATTATTTCAAATATATTTATCACTCAAAGTTAGCAATTTTGATTTTATCAATAACTCTTTGATTTGATCTACAAATGTTTTAAAATAAAAAAGGAAAAGGTTTTCCCTGCCAGTTGTGGCTAACTCTAGGGGGCAGTGCTCACCTCTGTTTTCTAGCTGAAGAGCCAGCATTTGTCTGAAGATGCATCTGTGGTCATGTGGCTGGCATGACTATATGCCAAGATGCATGGATGCTGTTACTTGCCCACCAAGGTGATACCTATTTATCTACTTACATTTTCACATGCTTTCATACTTTTGTACTAGGTTGGCAGGAGCTGGGGCAGACAACAGGAGCTCACCTGTTGCACAGTAGTGCTTGGGTCTTGAATGTGGGCTGCCAACCTTCCAGTTGACAAGCCCAGTGTCTTAACCACTTGTGTCATGACACCCTCCACATGTTTTAATATACTGTATCCAATAAAAAGAGAAGGAAATACAAATATATGTAACAGCTCCTATTGAATGCTAGATGCAAAAAGGGTTGAAGATCCTATGTGAACTTTGATTTATGTATTCTTTTTAGTAAAGAGTTTTCATGTGACCTTCATTTGGTGTTTGTTTTAACTTCTCTGTTTCTTATTTTTCCACTTCTGTTATTCAGTTAGGAGTTGACCTCTTTAGCAGAGATGGAAATGAAGTGACATTTCAGTGCCATCCCATATTTAAAATACTGTGTTAGTTCTGGCTCTTAAAGGATGATCTGCATTCTTAAGATCATTTATTCATTTAACAATTTCCCTCCAGAAGTTCCAACAGAAGGCTCTGAGACAAACTAAGCAGAAGAAATCGAAGTTGTCTGACTTTCTGATGGCTGAGCTTTACTCGATGAGTTATTGCTCATAATTTGTGTAAGGATTAATTAAATAATTACAGACGAATGGCTGTAGGCAAAATTTTGTTCTTGCTTGTCAGAGTGCTATTTGTAATTATTTTAATCATTTGTCCCCCTTTTTAATAAAGAGTTAATTTTAACTTAATTCTATTTTGGTGATATTTGATACTAATACCACACAAATAAATGAATTATTAGAAGGAATGCTCTGCTTGTCGCTGTCTTGAGTACACTTTTGACCTTGTTGCTTTTTTTTCCTCCAACAGCAAAAGATGAGAAAGTTGCAACTGGGGTCTTTGAAAATCCAGTTTTTAACTTCAGCATTACTAATATTTCAGCACATCAAACTTACAAGGTGGGACTTATTAAACATGACAAGCTGACTAGAAGTCTTGCAGCTCAGCAACAAAAATTACGGTTGCCAGCCCAAGCTGAACCAAGAGGTGAGACTTCACTCTTGATCATCATCAGCTTGAATGACAATAGTTAAGTCCTTGATCTAACCTGTCCATTCCAAGTTGATTCAAACATTCTGTCCTGACTCTTTTTTCTAATAAGCTGCCCTAAAACATGCTATATTGAAACTGAAAAAGCAATATAATTGCTAAAAAAAATCTTTGTAGAATTGTTTTTATGACCTATACTTTCTAGAGAAATGCATGCTAGAAGAAGTTTCATCATAAGTGTCTTCCTCTATATTGTATTGCTATGTTAAGTTATGTTAAAAATTAAAAAGATTAGAATTCAGCATGATAAAGGGCAGGAGAGTTTTTTCACTACAGTAGTATCAATCTTATAATAAAATTAGCAGATGCCTTCAAAATGCATTTTGTCAGCCAATGATTACCCCTTTAATTTATGAAGTATTTCATTCTTATGTATGCAGTAAAATCATGTACTGAGTTTTTGTTATTACTATAGTAGTTTTCTTCATAATCACCATTTTGGAGCTAGAGGTGTTGAGATTGAAAGATACTGGTTTATTTCAGCCAATTCAAGTAATTTAATTGCTAAAATGTTAAAAAATAAGAATCTTCATATTCACAATGAAATGGCACAGTGAATGTTGGTTAAATGCTACTCTGTGCAGTTAAACTTATTATGACGGAAGTTTCAGATATTCAGCAGCCTCCAACCACATCAATTATGATATTCTGCAACTCAGAATATAATGTAGGATGAAATAAAAAAATTGCTTGTCTTAGTTGGATGGGGCGATATGGGGTGGTGAAGCAGAGCTGTTAGACCATCTGGCAAAAATAAGCAGTTACCATGGGTCTTCTTTCTGTTGTGTTACTCAGTTCAATGAAACCATCATCTTAAGGTTTAGCTTTGTCCATTTGGTCTACATCTTTCCCAAACAAGAATGGTATAGTGAATAGCAAATGCCACTTCAAGGCACTCCCAGAATCATGAAGCTGTGACTTCCTTATAAAGGTATCTTGAAAGGCAAAGCAAGCAGTGAGCAAAGCTGAAAGGATCACCACTAGAGAATACCAGTCACATTTTAAAATAGTAACTTAATTAGATATTGGTTTTCTTGGCTTGGTTTTCCTGATGAGAAAGATAAAGGGAAATCAGAGTTTGGAAACTATCAGTATGAAACTGCTCCCAGATGGCTGCTTTCTCAGCTATCAGAGAGATTTTAGTTTAAAAGGGTAGAGAACTTTATGAAGATGAGAAATTCAGTGAGATCATTGCTTGTTTCATGTAAAATTCTGGAGTCTGAATTTGGACTGTAAGCAAAATGTTTTTTCAGTTGTGACCTGAGAGGATTAATCAAATTCATGGATGGCCATCTATGGTGGACAATCTATTTAGCTGTGGTGGTGGGTGGAATTTATTAATAGTCACCTTTCATTTTGTTCCAATCTTTAACAATCTTCATTTGGCCTAATTATTCTAAGGTCTTACTTGATATGCATTTATTTTATTAAGCTATTCTACTATTGACAAAATAACAGATTTTAAAAGCAAAATTTCATGTCTTGTCCATTCTCTTTTCCTTTTGGTTTTAAGAAGATAATAAACTGCTGATAATAAAGGCCAAATGATGTAATAGGATTTATTATTAGGCTTTATTGATATCATGAAGTTTTTTTTATTCATCCATCACCACCATGTCTTCCATGACATAAGGTCCTTTACTGCATACACTTAAAAAGGATTACCAGTAGAAATTTTAGTACAAGGAACATTTATTGTAAAAACAGCAGTAGATGTTGTCTGTTCTTCAAGAATGGAAGAAGACAAACAGAACTTGGAGAGGGTAGGAATTTTGGAACTCACTAGTGAAAAAGGAATTGACTTTTCCTATTCCTATTCTTTTATTTTTACGTGGATTGAGAAAGCTTTCTGGATAGAAGGTGAAACATTTCCAATAACATTACATAACATAATAAAAATCCAGTTGCTGTTTAAGAAACTTTGCAAATTGTTGCAATTTTTGCTACTAACTTTTCCTATGTTGAAGCAAGGATATTTGTACAACTCAAAGCAAAGAAATAACTTATATATAATAAATTATTGAGAAAATATGCCACTTGTTGAAAAATGCATTATGTTATCTATGTTTCATTTCAGCTGACAGCTATAAGTTAAAAAAGTATCCAACAGTGCAAATGTGAATTGATTCAAAACCAGTCTATTTAAAGATCTATACATGTAAATATTGATCAGGAGCATGGATAGCACTGAAGAATTTACATCACCATTTTCTCTTTTAACATTCAAGTGAATTATTCTATCAACATCTGCAAGGAAGCATGTTCTCACACTGCTTTCTTCTAGAAGAAAACAATTATGCCGAATAAGGTAGAGTAGCTCTGTTATTGCAGTACGGAAGACTTTGATTACATGCTGCCAGGATTCATACCAGTCTAGTAGTTGTTGACAGATAAAGTAACAAAAATGAAACTCATTTATTTTTTCTTTATTGAGACCTCAAGGTAAAGCAAATTTTCAAGTCTTGTACTTACTGCATGGAAAAAATAGATCCTGACAGTCAAAGTGTGCCAGTCCAGAAATCTAAATTAAACCTAGTTTCATATCAAAGTTTCATTTAGTCTCTGAGAAAGAGCTGCTGCTGGCATTACATTTTTTTAAAGCGAAAGTAAATATATTGTTTCTACAATATTTCTTGGCTTTGTTTTCCTTGTCATATCTCTTCAATTTTGTGTCCGGGTCTCTGGATGTGTGCTTTCATTTTTATTTATTTTATATGAGAGTAGACTTTTGAAAAATATAAAAGCAAATTCCTTTATTTTCATATTCAAATGTGCATCCCATTCTCATCCCATGAATGCTAAGATATTCTTTTATTTCATTTCTCTAATAAAATACCAAAATAAAAAAATCAGTGTACAGAACAACCTAAGCAAAGCATCTATCTTGATTGTGAAGCTTACAACTGCTGTTCGGTATCACTGTAATCTTTTGTGCTTAGCAAGGCAGAATTCTGATCCTTTGCCTAACTATAGCACCCTTGTGATTGTAGAGATTTCTTTAGCAGGCTATTGCTGGACCAAGATCTGTACTCATTACATCACCACTTCCCACTCTTTCAATAATAGGATTTCCACATGGATGGAAAAGTAAATGCAGTCCAGAAGAAGGAATGCATCTTTTCAATTCACGCTTTGATCATTGATACCATGGAAAGCTGCTTATAGTTCAAAGAATACACCCTGCCCCTTCATAGTGTAAGAATCTCCTTATAGATGGGGAATAGGAGTAATATTGGTTCCACCTTTCATTCAGTATTGCAAATGTTAGCCTGGCTCTACTTCTCTAAGGATATCATGAGACCTTTCCTGTAAAATAAGAAAGAAACTAAGCCTGTTTATCTCATAAAGATAATGGTTTGTGTCAGTTGATGCCCTTCTCTCACTTTTAAAAACAAAATTTAAATTTCATTAGTTCCTGGAGTACTATGTATGGCCAGCTATGGAAATGGAAACTGCTAAATGAGTAGTTTTATTCCATCAAATTGTTATGTGGATGCTGAGCCCAAGTTAATACAATTGCAGCTCAGATTAATGAGGCAGCATCCACAGCATCTCCTCTGTAATTAAACACTTCCATGGTTGACAATAGTATTAAAGATGCACCAGATGTTGAAAACCGAGTGGTGAAATTTAAAAAGTGTTAAAATTGAAAGGGTCACCTGTGAAACACAATTTTCTTAACAGTTTCTTTCAGAGCCAATCTCAAGAACAATTTTAGTTTAATGATGTTATTTTAATCAACTTATCATCTACATTTGAGAATTTTCTCATTAATTTCTGAGAAAAAGTAACATAAACTGAACTTGTTTCCAAAATACGTTTTCTGAACTTTCCCTGGATGATAATTATGAAACCAGTCAGCTTAGAAGATTTTATTTTGTTTTTTTTCCCAAAAATATCTCTTATAAAGTAGTAGCAGAAATATCCCTCTTGCATGCTAGTGTTGGATTTCAAAATTAACATTTTGGTTCATGTGCTTCTAATAATCACTGACCCTTACTTCATGTACTTTCCACAGGAAATGAATGCAGCAGAAATTACTTTGACCCTCTGATGGATGAGGAAATAAACCCAAGGCAGTGTGGGATAGAGGTCAGCAAAGAAGGTGAGGTAGAATTAAGTATGTAATTTTTGTGTCAGAATATTCTTTCCCGTTCATGGAAATGAGGTGACAAAGATCACAAATTCAGTTCCATTTAAATATCCAGCTTACAATTTAAATTATAAGTTTTAGCTGTTCTGAATGTGATGGGAAGCTTTGGGAGTCTTTGATGAAGGACAGTGTGTTAGTGGACAATAGAACCAGCAGCTGTGAACTACATTTGTTCTGGCATCATGTTTACAAGGTCTGCTATGCCAAGTTCCTCAAATATAGATGAAGAATGGAAAGGGGGAATATCTACTATGTTAACTAATTAAAAATATTTAAAATACATAGTCAAAACTAGTATAACAAGATGTGCAATACTGGATTGGTTTTGAATGAAGGTATTGTGGAACTACAGGTATTATCATTGTGTGATCTATGCTTGCTGAAAAAAGTAAATATTTTCTTAGGACTTACATCCTGCTGTATGAATGGAATGCAGAGCAAGTAAAAGGTTCATGTTCATATTTTATTTTAAATATTTATTTTTGTTGTTCACTTAAAATGGGTCTTACTAAATACATTTTAAAAATACTTTGACTTTTTAAAACAAATTTTAACTATCAACATACAGTGGAACTTCAGATTGCGAACACCTTGGTTCATGAGATTTTCACAAGATGAGCAAATATATTTAATAAAATGTAATTTAAAATTTAATTTGCAACTTGCAAGACAAGCACCACACAATGAGCTCACACGGGAAATCTCACAACAGAGCCAATGCTGCTTTTCTCTCGCTGTGTAAAAAGCGTAAATTAAGTGAAAGTCGTTCAAGAGAAAGAACTCACGAGATTCTGACTCAAGATTCTCCTTCCAAGCAATCCCCCTCCCCCTCTTCCCTCTCATCTTCCTCACGCCAGCCAGGACTCTTTTCAAAGTGAGGGAAGATTGACAATCCCTTTTCCCTGTCACACACACACACACACACACACACATACAGACAGACCTCTAGCCTCCTGCCCATTTCTTCAAGTGTGGGAAGATTGACCCTCCATCTTCCCTGTCACTCACTTACTCACTCTCTCTTTCTATCTCTCATACACAGACACACACACACACACTCCTGGCACCATAGCCCATCCCCCTCCTGCCCATCTCTTCTCCCCTGTCATAGCACAGAGGCAGGTTATGATAAGAAACATTTCCAAACCACCCTGGGGAGGCATTGCCGAGGGAAAAGGGAAAAGGCTGTTTTGCCTTGAGCAGCAGCGGCAGCGGATCCTCCCAGTCCAAGAGGGCCACCCAGACAGTGCCAGCCAAGTAGCAGCCGATGGCCAGAATCTGCCTCAGAGTGGATCTATAAATGCTGGTTAATTTGTTTTATTTCTACTTTATATCAATAATTATTTAATTAATATATTGTTTAATAATTGTTACTAGTTTCAGATATTAGGGACAATCATTTCTACATAAAATTCTGTTGAAAATGATTTTTTGTGAATATTTTTGGGGCGTGGAACAGATCATTCAACTTTACATTGTTTCCTATGAGAAAACTTGTTTTGGTTTAAGAGCAATTTGGACTAAGACATTCTTCCGGAACAAATTAGGCTTGCAATCGAAGATTCCACTGTATATAAATAGCAGTCTTCTTTTACCTGGCTCCATTTGAGATGTATTGGACCATAACTTCTAGACTTCACCTGTCTGATTGGGAATTCAGTAAACTACTGAACTAATGGATCTGGAAGATCCTGGATTATATATTTATTTATTAAATTTGTATGCCACCTAAATCCGAAGACTCTCGGCAGCTAACAACAATAAAAACAATACAATTAAAAACATTAAAATAAAATAAACCCATTAAAACCAACCCATTAACACAAAATAAAAAACCTGGCAGACTAGCACGGTGAACTAAAAAGATTTCATATGTAAAAAAAGGGGATGGCTAAGAATCCATCAGCCACCTCCTGATGATAATGAGCCCCCCCTGGAGCTCCAGGCCATTTCTTAGAGCCAGGTCTTAAGGCCCTTCTGGAAGGCCATCAGGGAGGGGGTAGCCCTCAGCTTGAGGGGCAAGATGTTCCATAGGATGTTCCATAGGGCAAGGTGTTCCATAGGATTATGGCAGGGTGATATTGAACAGAAAAAAAATTGATATATGGAGATATATAAATTGACAAAATTAACAGAATGCGTCTGTTACTTCTATTTATCTATTATTTATTTAAAATCAATTCAAAGTATAGAGCTACAACTATTTGATCTCCATTAGTTATTGCTGCTCTCTTATAAGAGCAGCTTAGGGCTAGCCTTTCCCCCTCTCTCAGAATTGGCTATAGAAAAAGGAAGAGAACCAATGGAAAACAGTGCCCACCATTCTCAACCACCTAATCTGATCCAGAAGGATATGAAAGATACAATGGTATCAAAACATGCCAGGAGATCCAGGAAGGCCAGGATGGATGTATCATTCCATCCCAAGTTCTCTAAGGTCATCCCCTAACACGGCCATTTCATCTCAGTGCAATACACTGGCTTGAACCCTGACTTAAATGGGTCCAGATAATCTGCTTCCTTTGGGAAATTTTGAAGCTGAATGACCACCATCTTCTCAATATTCATCCATAAATGAAAAAATGAAAATTGTCCAACATGGTTGGCATTTTGAGAAGGGATTAAATCACTGCCTTCTTCAAGGAAGGTGGAACTACACCCTCACACAAAGAGGCATTAACTATTTATTTATACATGTATTTATGTGCCGCCTATTTCCACAGACTCTAGGCAGCTTACAACAATCATTGTACATATACGTTATACATTGTTTAAACCCTGTCCCCCCCTTGTACCCAATGCATGCCACCTCCTGAGAGGCCTTAATTACCTGGGAGGATAGTGGATCCAAGCACAGGTAGCAGAACTCATAGCAGTAAGGGCTCGATATATTTCCTCAGGATCAGCTGGTTGGAATTCTTCCCAGATAACTGAACAAAGATACAGTGGTGCCTCACAATACGAGTAACTCGCAGGGTGAGAAACTTGCAGGATGAGCAAAAAATGTAATCAAAAAATATTCCGCTAGACGAGCCGCGACTCACGAGACGAGGAAACTTCGTGCCAAACCTTGCGCGTCATCA